>CAJHQQ010005216.1:0-19101 GCA_905132885.1 Moricandia moricandioides
TCAACTTCATCATCATCATGAGTTACAAATGCATCACCTACCATATCATGAACCCTATCACAATCTACCATTTGTTCCTCTTGGTGATGATAGCTATTACTACTGCTACCTTCATTACGCAAATGCTCAGCCGGTTCAATCTGAAAATTGCTATTACTACTGCTACCTTCATTCCTACAACTAGCATCTTCTCCATGTTGATACCAAATATAATAATATGGCATGAAACCTCTATTTATTAAATGCTTCCAAACATTTTCACGAGGGCCTAATTTGGTATTGCAACATTTCCGACAAGGACAGAACATCTTACCACTTTCCTGCGTGAGTGGTGTAGAATCTGCTTGATGCATAAACGTCTCCAACCCTTCGAGAAATTCTTTCGTCACCCTCCCGTTATTATCTCTGTGTGAATACATCCACTTCCGCAACTCGAAAATATTTCCCGGACCGGACATTTTTTTGTGTGTTTGATTAAGCTTATAACTGATTTTTTTTGGTGTGTTTCAAATGAATCACATATGGTGGTATTTACAGGAATTTTCGAATCTGAGAATTTACTAGGAAATTGCTAGGAAAAGTAAGTACAAAACACGTTTTTGATTTAAATTCGATATTTTCTATCCATTTCCTCTTAATTTCGTAGTAACAAAACCATTCCTCCTAATTTCCTAGTAAACTATTACTAGGACTTTACGAGGAGAGAAGTTACTATGAGTTTACGAGGAAAATAACATTTTCCTCGTAATAGACATGTAAGGTTACTTCGAATTTATGAGGAAACTTTTTTCTCGTAAGGTTACGAGAACTTTACGAGGAAAACTGGTTTCCTCGTAAAATCGAAGTAAACTCGTAGTAATTTTACGAGGAACTATTTTTCTAGTAAAAGCTTAGTTTTTTTGTAGTGAATCAATTTTTTTTTAATAATTCTATTTCGGTTTGATTTTTTAGAACACTTCTAGATTGGATAAATAATGACTGTTTGATGTAAACAAAATTAGGTGTTTAATTTAGAACGAACAATATATTTTGTGGTGGATGATCGGAATTGTGGAATTTTAAGTCGGTAAAGAATTTTTTTTTGTCAACATTCATTTTCAAAGATCAAGTGGGAGTCGAATCTCTTAGTTCAGACCTGTGGCAATTTGTATAATTCACTAAAATAAAATACGAATAGTTAAAAAATGTTTTCTTTTCCTTATTGCGTAATTTTAAACTATCCATTAATACTGGCCTGATTAACAAGAGTAAGCCAAGAGAATGAGTCTCCATTTCCATGAGTCAACTCAACAAAAACCAATAAACTAACCACCACTGACAATTCAACGATGTTACGTATTTCTTTAAATCATAAGATTCGTAGATTCTAGCCGTTTGCAATTTTAATGTCGAACGCGTTAGTTAACAAATGTGTATATTATATATTTTTATATTTGCACTATAGTACGTCAACGTCAAGTATATATCTAGGTGTCAGCCGTCACAAAGTTGATTTTTTTTATCCAATGGAATAAGTCATTCGTTTAATAAAATCTTTTAGGAAAAATTCCTTCTACCAAATCAATATTTAGGGTATACGCATCTGTAGAACACCTAGTTTAATTCTCAAATGAAAAATACATTAAAAAAATTTAACCAAGCAATTGAAAGTTTCTCAAAAATCTTGAGAAAGTATCTCTTGTCTCTCTCTCGGCTTTCTCTTTCTTTCCTATTTTTTTTGCTAAATTTTCAGAATTTTCTTACAACTTGCTAAGTGTGATTTGCCGGTTCGCAAGTTCGATTATCAAATTACGAGAATTACGTCATCATGCGGGTTTAACAATATACTAGTTGATTGCCAGTAAATTTACGAATTTAAAAATTTTTCTTTCTTTTTTTTTCTCTTTTTTTATTTTATTTTTATTGATTTAATTTTTGAGAACTCTATTAAAAAGTTTCGCTGATGCTAATGACGCTGATGACGTTGGAGCATCTTTAATAAGTAATTCTCAACATGGTATTCACATAATACATATATATATATATATATATATATATATATATATATATATATATATATATATGTTTTTTAGAACCCTGTGTGTAGGATTCTCCATTGGAAATACTCTTATACTCCTAATTATTAATACAAAATGGTTCCAATTAATTGTTTTTGCTAGATATCTTAAACTTTAGCAATATCGACTTGTAATGGTTGCAATGATATACTGTGCAATTATCACTAATAGTTACAATCATAAATAGTTGTAATTGTTTATAAAGAGAATTGTAATGTTTCTTTTAAACATTTGCAAAAATTCACTTAAATCTCCAGCAATCTTCTTTTATTTAAATGTAACCATAAATTCATTAAATAATTAGTACATATATCAGATTCATGCATAATTAAATTTTTCCTAAAAATTTATTTTTATCTTTGTATATTATATATTCCAAATGCTCAAGAAATGTCTTATAAATTGAATCCTCTCAATTCGTTTGGGTATATGGAGATAATATACACAAAATTCTACAGTAGTTTAAATGTTTGTCCGACACTTTTATAAGTCATATGTCCTTATCCATTCATAAGTTTATATAAATCCACGTCTCAACTTATTGAAGCGACATTACTTCACACTCATATAGGTAGATCTTTTGAATCATGCACCTACAAAAAATTTCTCAATCTAATGAATGTCAAAGATAGTTATTTACTTGCATGTTTGATTCAAATTTGAAAAATCACAGAATGTCTTTCTTTTCATAATTTTATGACAATAATGCTTTTGTAAACTTTACTTACTGAGAATAAGTGACAAAGATCAATATATCATCAACATACACGAATATGATAATTACCAAACTTTTTAATTTGGGTAAATATCTCAAATAAGCCTTTTGAAGTTTTTATCACCAAAAATAGATCCAAAAAAAATGACCGAAATAGATTTTTTTAGGGCATCTCCATCTCCACTCCATAATTTACTCTAAAATAGAGTGAGAAATGGAGTGATGAATAAAAAATAAAATATTATTTTACAAATGGAGTAATGCTTTTATTTTTTATTCATTACTCCATTACCTACTCCATTTTTGAGTAAAATATAGTAAATTATAGAGTAGAGATGGAGATGCTCTTATTTTGAAATTTTAATATTTTTTAATATATTTTTAAATTTTAAACCTCACCTCAAAAACTCCGCCATATAACTTTAAATCTTAATTCTAGATTAGTTACCCCAAGAGATATAAATGTATATTTCTACTCTTTAATAAAATTTATTTTGATCATTTTGAAGACTATTTTGGTGACAAAATTTTTTGTATGTCTATCTTAGAGTATTCCTCTTTTAATTTTCTATACAAATACATATTCTATTGGTTTAGATTAGACCACTTGTTAAGACAATCTTATCAAACATATGATATTGTCAATGTGGTTTATTTAACACATACAAATATTTTATCAACTCATATATATTCATTACAGATAATAAAACCCTTAGGCTACTTCATAAAAACCTTTTTTCCTGAGCCATTGATTCATAACACCAACCATGAACGATATGTCGTCCACTCATGACAACTCAGCCTCAACTGCCAACTACTTGCTTCCATACGGATCAAAATTTTGCATGATGCAAGTTACATCATTCCAGTGACATTAAGTTTGCATCCTTCCAATAATATTGCATTTCTATCCTTTTGGTAATATTATGTTTGCACTTTTTGGTAAAGTTACCTTCGCACCCATTCGGTAACAATACATTCACACCTCTTTGATGAAGACACATTTGCACCCCTTTGGTAACGACATATTCACGCCTTTTATGTGACGACACATTCACTCTCTTTCGTGATGATATGTTCACTCCCTTTTGATGGATCATAAGTTTATATGTCTTTGCTAAGCCAATCCATAAATTTATAGAAAATATCTTAGCGATTGGAGCATAGTATGATATTTATTGATATCTTCTCTTAGTTTAAAACATGTAATAACTAATCGATTCTTAAAAGTGTGATTGTTCTATAAAATTTCATCCTCTTTTTGAAGATCTTGCAGCCCGAAGGCTTGAAACAAAGTAGATCAGTCCTTTTAGTTCATCATATCATTTATTTTTTCTTTATAAAGAGTAACATCTTGAGACTTTATATCCTCACATGAATCTCAAACTATTATTAATATAACAAAACAAAACTAACATACCTTTGAGTATTTAGCATGATATATATTAACATCGTTCTCCCTTTTAAGTTTATTCTTTGTCTCATCTTTGTTTTTCATCTTCAAAAATCTATTTTCTCAAGTTTTTACAATTTTTGATGTTATCTCTCGCGATACTACAACAGTCATAACAAGAAAGGACTCTTTAAGCTTGTTGATTATTTAGAGTCGATAATCCGAAAATGTGTGAATTATAAACTTGGATAATGATTAAATCATGCACGAGGTCATTCTCATTAAAGAGTATTTTGACCATATTTCAATCTTTGGATTATACGAAAGTAAGATAAGACAATCAAAGTCTTACTTTTGTTTTTAGAGTAAGATACAAGAGAACAAAAATAGTTTTAATGTTTATGTGTTTCTTCAAAGATCTTTAATGATGTTTAAAATAAGTATATGTTTTCCCTCTCTCTTTTTCTTTGTAACAATTAGTTTCTACTTTTTTCTTATTATGATTCGCCTCTGCCCACAATTCCGTATACAGAGTACTAAAGGTTGCAGTGGTTAGTACTAGGGCTGGGCAATCGGAGTCCCAATCGGGTTTCAGTTTGAGTTCATTTGAGTTTCGGGTTTTCACCTTCATAAATTCCAGCCCCATTCGGATATTATAAAATTTCAGGTAGGATTCGATTTGGTTTAGTCGGGTTTTGGTGACATGTCCAAGATCCGGTTGAACCCGCTATAGTTTCAGTTTCCGATACTAATCGGGTTATCGGTTCTAAAAATACTAATTTATAGATTAAACTCAATATATTTTCAATCGTTTCAATAAATTTGTGTATTTATCTTCTTCAAACCATATTTTTTTATTTCAAAATAGTTTTGTGAAACTCGTCTATCAACCATATGAGATTTGTCATTGACTATATGTGACAACACTAAACATATAATGATTCTTGACAAACCAAAGCCTTGTATGAACGAAAATCATACATAATGAAGATACAAAATTAAAGTTAACAAGTAATAATTCTATAAACGTAAGAAATACTATTTAAACTTAAAAACAACAACATTGTTTGAACTTCAAAACAAATTTATTTGTACAAACTTCAAATGCAATATTAAACATAAAAACATTAATATTAATCAAATAAAAATATATATTAGACTAAGTATTTGAATTAATTATTCATGTAATAAACAATTACTTTAGGTACTAAATAATATCTTAATGTGTTTTGGATACATATTAGAAATTAAGATTGAGTATGGTACAAGTTTTTTGGAATTTTAAAGTTTTTGGTTTTTTTTTTGGATCTCCATTTAATTTTGGCTTCGGTTCGGGTAAAACTCATAACCCAAATACCGTAAAACAAGTTTCATTGGTACTTATATCGGTTCGAATCAGTTTAAATTAATTTTTATCGGATCGGGTTCAGTTCGGATTTTTAGATTCAATTTATTTTTCCAACCCTAGTTAGTACTAACAATTAAATTTGTTAGCCAAGAGTTGTAACTGCTAACACAGGCAGTTGCAACGGTTAGCCAAAATTAATAATAATTCACCCGCAAAGATTGTAATCATCAACAACAGTTTTAATAGTTTATCATCAAAAGTTGCAACAATTCACCATTAATAGTTACAATCACAAACAGCTTGCAGGTATCTATCTAGACAATTACAATGCTTTAAACGGTCGATAAGATTTACTTAAATCTCCAACAGTTTGCAACAACTTAAATAGAACTTACTTACTTAAATCAACGAAATTCTCTAGACACTTACGTTTACAAAGAAAAAGAAAATTTGCTAAAAGTTTTTGTTCGCGTTAAAACATATTTTTGTGTGTATCTAACTAAGAGACTAAATCTCTATTTATATCGAAAAACTTGTTTGCTCAACAAGTTTGCTTGGTCACTAATTTTGGTTGCTCATAAAAACTCAATGAAATTAATCTAACATTTTATCTAGCTTTTGGGCTTGCAGAATATAATCCAAATTTCTCCATTTCTCTTCATAGACTAAATTATGCTACATTTATCATTTATATGAAGCTTATTACGCTTATGAAAAATGGTTCCAATATTCTTATCCAGAACCATTCAAGAATACTGTTTTTCTAGGTAATAACCTGCGCTCTCTGCGCAAAATGAAATATTTTAAAAGTATTTGTTAAATAAATATTTTTTTATCTTTTTAATATAAGAAATATATGTAAAATATATTTTAATGATTTGATCAAAATAAAATTGTGATAATAACTATTTTTATCAATTCAAATATGATATATATTTTGAAATTCCAAAATTAAAATTAATATATTTTTATAAGGCATATAGTTTAATTGAAACAATGTAAGAAATATATATTTTCAGTCTGGATTTCTATTAAATGATATTTCGTACTCATATGATTTTAAGCCATCGATCAAAAAAGTTTAATGTGAGACTTTTAACAGTTTTAGTAATTTATAGTCGTTTTAAAAATTTAAAATATAACATATACAAAAAACTAAATTTTTATTATATGGTTAGTGTGATTGTTTGATTTATTTTAATAATAGCATATTAAAAATATATGATGGAGGGTATATAATTTTTATTAAATCTTTATTATTTAAAATTATTAATTGCCATACATATTTTAATCATATTAGATAATTTTATATCTTTTATTTAAGTAAAAACGAATATTTTTGTATATTATGAATTATTTTTTCTAGTTAGTTTAATAAGAAGTGTAATATATGTTTGGATGGATAAACCTATTTTTCTTAAAATTCTAAGAAATATTTTAGTGATCGCCATACTCACAAGTTACAATGTTTTTTCAATTAATATATAAGGAATAATTCTTAGACTAAATGTGCCAGTGAATAATTCATAGACTAAATGTGCCAGTGCTAGAAAGAGGATATACCCATGTTCTTCCAACCTTACATTAAATTATCATAACTTTAAAATTCTAATATCCACAACAAAAACACGGTATATCCACTATATATGTACTTATCAATGCACAATTTATATAAGACTACCACTTGAAATTTTCCTTAATCGAAAATTTTACAAAGGTGTATAAAATAATTCATTTAAAGGCCGGCTCGATCGTTTTATAGTCGTTAATAAATATACTTGAAGACGGCCCGACTCGGTCTTGTCAATTATTCGGCTCATCACGTCGCCACTTACCATCAAATTCTACAACTCATGAAAGAAAAAGAGAATCTCAAGTTAATACCTGATAAGTTAAACAAGTAACATGTAAAGGTGGTGTGTGTGACTTAGAATTTTTCTTCAGAAATAAATTATAAACGTTGAACGAATTAGTCTCGAAGAATAAACGATTTACTATACTTGTAGTCTTGAGGAAGAACGTGGTATGTTGCAAACTGGCTAGAGATATATATAGCCCTTATCATATGATATATGTTGCAAACTGATTGAATAATCCAATCTAAGTAAAAGATAATTCCAAAAACAAATTCTCGATGGTGACAACTTTTTCATCTTCTCAAGTAGGACCACAAGTGTTCATCAATTTCCGAGGAGCAGAGCTGCGTACGAACTTCATCTCTCATCTACATTCTAGGCTGAGACGAGATGGGATTAACGCTTTCATAGACTCCGATGAAGAGCCTGGCAGAGAACTTGGAGACCTTTTCAAAAAGATTGAGGAGTCTAAGATCGCTCTAGCGGTTTTGTCTAGTAGGTACACGGAGTCACATTGGTGTTTGGATGAGTTAGTTAAGATGAAGGAATGTAGCATGAAAGGTGAAGAATGCAATAACAATTTAGTGGTCATTCCAATCCTCTACAAGCTGAAGACATCCACGGTGACTGACCTTGACGGAGATTTTGGTCTTAAACTATGGAATCTCTGGAGGTTGCCTGGTCGTGGTCGTGATCGAGACAACCGGATTGTTGAGTGGAACAAGGCTTTGGAGTATGTTCTCAGCAAACATGCCTTGATCTTGCTTGAAACCTGGTACGAATTAGTAATGGTTATGAGTATCAATAGTAACATTTAATTTAATTTTTGCTAAATTTAGGTATTTAATTCTTCGGTAAACTGAAAATTTACTCCGAACAATAGGTAGAGTTGAAATGCAATGAAAACACTTTTGAGTTTTGAAAATGAAATCAGTCGCTAGCAAATTCCCGGAAGAACAGAAAACAAAGGCCGTTCTTGCTGGAACATAGATATAAGAAAAGTTGATAATACATATACCAAAAGACCAAAATTTCAAAATAATCTGGGTAAACCAAATGAGTGCATCTAAATATAACTAAAATTCAATTCAAAAAGTAAATGACATAAATAACTTTATAAATGAAACATTTAAATACAAATATCAAAAGAGCAATTAAACAAATAAGAATTAAATGTTATTTTAAAATTCTCACAACAACCTAAAATTACGTTTTCTGCAAAATCATGTTTTTAGTCAAAATAAAAAATTACATTCCTTAATATTTTAGAATCAATTCTTAAAAACCAAATCACAAATCATGTTATTCCATTAAAATCACGCAATTTTATTTTCTCATAAAAATTTGAAATAATTTTCGTAAAAATTGCAAGGTCATATTTTATCGCAAAACCTATGAAAGTGTAATCTATTATTAATGTTGAAAATATACATTTTCTTATCAAAACTGTCCATTCACAATTTTCCGCCAAACTGAAAAATCATATTTTTGCAATACAATTTCCCTCCAAAATCAATTAAATTGCATTTACGTAAATACCATAAAATCGTATTTCCTAGCAATTTCAAAGCCCATCAAAATTGTAAAAGTAAATCCTCACGTAAAACTAAAGACTCACATTTTTCATGATAAAACTAAACAATTATATATGTTTTTTCCAAAATTATAAATCATGTTTTTGGGTGAAATTTGAAAATCACTTTTTCAAAATCGTGAAACCACATTTCAAACCAATTCAGCCAAAACTAAATATGGCATACATTTCCATCAAACCTATAGAACTACATTTTTCACACCAAATTTTTGAATCGCATTTTTCTACTAGAATGTGTAATCTTTTTTCATTTGTGAAAATAAAAAAATCATATTTTGTAATTATGAAATTATATTTTTACGTCAATATTGAAAAACCATATTTTCACCAAAAAACTGTGGAATCACATTTTTGTTAAGAATCACAAAACTGCAGTTTCTGCTATTGCTGTAAAATCATGTTTTGGTTAACAAAATTATATTTCAAATTTTCTATATTTAGTCAGTTTTATTACACGCATCTAGATGGAAATATAGATTAACAAAAACTAACAGACAAAAACAGACTCATTCAAATATAATATGAAAATAAACATCCAAAAACATAAATCAACAACATTTAGAATGAATATTTGTATGAAATACTTAAATGGAAATTACAGATGAATAAACAAACAGCTCCCTAGTATAATATTTACACACCGTTTATACATAGTGTGTACAAAATATATAAAACTATACTTATTTCTCTTCTTAAATGGATTTTTAAGATAAGATTTGCTACTAAATTGTAATTATTTTTTGAATTTTAATAAAATAATAATAGTTTTTATTTAAAATGACTTGTACCTGATTAGTAAAAAAAGGGATTACATAAAACTTCTATTATTATTATTTTTTAAAAACTGAAAGAAACACGTTACAGATTTTTTTTAAGAACTAATAAATAAAACACGTTACAAAATTTGTTTGGACGACTCTTACAAGTACGACCGGAGATTTTTTTCGTTAAATTTGATTTAATTTGTTATTTATTTTGATTCGGTCTGAAAAATCCGGATATCCATAAATTGTAGAAGCAAAGAAAATACTAAAAATTAATATTCGTTAGAATGAAACAAACCATAAATACTAAAATATTTAGAGCTAGATATCCTATCATCTCTAATATTATACAAATAGATGTATATATAGAAATAAGCATATATTTTTTATGTGCATAATTATATATCTTATTATTTTAGTATATAACTTTATTGATTTTATTTAAAATTTAATTAAAAAATCTTTATAAAAACTACAGTTTTCTAAAAGTTTGTGTTCTATAAGAAAATTTGATTAATTTTAAAATTTATAGAACATATAATTTCATTAATTTTTATTTTTCATTTTATATTATGTAAAAATATTTTTTTGAAACAAATGTGTATAGTTTTTTTATATTTACTTGTACTAAACAAAACAGAAGAGATATCCGTAAATATTAATAAATATTTATAAATATCTTAAAAATTATGGATATCCGGAAAACCGGAAATCTGGATTTCTCCGAAACAAAGCAAATTGAAAAATCAAATATTTGTAAGATACGGAGCAAATCACAAATACCAAAAATTATAGTGTTATTCGATATGTGTCCACCCCTATTTGTAACATTTGGGTCCACCCCTACTTACAAGTTACAGTTCTCAGTTATAGTAAAAACAATAGCCATAGATATTTGAAAGTTTGTCCAAACAATTTTTGCAACTCGTCGATCTGATATAGATACAATGCAAATCAAGAATAAGGCATGCGAATTCGAGTGGAGTTTGTCATGTAGAATTATACGTTGATTACAAAAATAACCCTAAAAACACTCTCTCACCATTATTTATTTAATTTTGTTTTCTGCAGTAAGGAGGACGATTTCCTGTCTAAGATCGTCACATATGTTAAGAATGCCCTAAGCCGTATTTCCAAGCCAAGAGGACAAAACCCTAAACCAAAAAGTGAGAGAGGAGAAAAAGAAGAAAGCCCTAAGCCCCATGCAAAGTACTGTCTTAACAGATCACCAAGCAATACAGAACCACAAGACACAAGCCTGAAGCAACTGGGAGATAAGTTAGACGTTGAGTGCAATGAAGAAGACGAAACTCGTATCGTTGGAGTCGTAGGGATGCCTGGAATCGGCAAAACCTATCTCGTCGAAAAACTGTTGGAAAAGCTTAAGAGGAAGATCAACCATTGCGTGCTTATCAAGTATGAGCGAGAGAGGTTGATGGAGCAGGGACCAGAGTGGTTACAACAAAGACTTGTGGAAAGTTTACTTGATCCGGATTCAAGATGGGCCGATGAAGCTGCAGCTGAGGATTGGAAGAAACGCCTAGCGCAGGTTAAAGTCGTGGTTATTCTCGATAATGTTATTGTCCGGGAACAGATCGTTGAATTATTGGAGAAGTGTGACTGGATTAAGAAGGGGAGCAAGATCGTCATCACAACACGAGACAAGTCATTGGTCGAGGGATTAGTGTCTCATCTCTATGAGGTCCCTGGATTGAATGAGAGAGAAGGCTTAGCGCTCTTCATGGCTCAGTTTTCTACTAGTCTTGACCGAAACTTTATGGACATGTCTAGAATGTTCGTGGAGTTTGCAGGAGGTAACCCATTAGCTCTCAAGGAATTTGGGGAGGAGCTTAAAGGGAAAGGCGAGGAGGTTTGGGAAACAAGACTTGGAACACTTACACAAGGTGTAAGAAAGGAGCTGATGATCTGTTTCGATGAATTAGACCAACATCACAAGGATGCTTTTCTTGATATAGCATGTCTCTTTAGGTCACAAGATGAGAACTACGTTAAAAGTTTGCTTGACCCTCTCGGCCCTGAATCTACTGAATCTGGGCATGAATTTAGAGATCTCGTGGACAAGTTCTTTATTGGTGTGTGCGATGGTCAAGTTGAGATGCATGATCTACTCTTTACAATGGCCAAGGAGATTGTTGAGAGAAGTGGAGTGACATCCAGAATGTTCCTGTCTAACTGTGCAGACCTGGGAAACACAGAGGTGAGATAAGGAAACTTGGAACTACATACATTGTCAGAGTTTTTTTTTTATTATGTGCTTGTAATAACTTGTTGTTACTTGATCAACAGGGAAGAGACAAGATTAGAGGTATTGTCTTAGACATGTCTAAAACAAAGGAAATGCCATTAAAGTTCCAATCCTTGGTCGGTATGAGCAGTCTACGTTACCTGAAAGTGTACGATTCTCTTTGTCCTAGTCACTCTGAACCTCAGTGCAATTTGAACTTGCCTGATGGACTTGTGTTTCGAGAAGATAATATTATCCGGTACCTCCACTGGGTAAAATTCCCAGGGAAGGAACTTCCATCTAACTTTGTACCGGAGAATCTTATCGATCTAAGGTTGCCTTACAGCAAGATTACCAGTGTATGGGGCTGTGCTAAGGTGTGTATATCTCAAATCAGTTTAAACTAATTTTGCTTTCATAGTATATAGGAATTATTGTGAGGGTCCGTCATGAAATAGTTATATGAAACATTGGTCTAAGATCACCAAAATTTTAGGAGTTAATATATATATAAACATAGAATCTTTCTGAAATTTTTATTAACATTATACTAAATTTTTTATAGCTCTCAAAATTTCAGGACCGGCCTGCTTATACTATTTAGTTATACCTTAGAGTATTAATAAGTTATGTTTGCTTGCCACAGGCTACACCAAATCTGAAGTGGGTTGATCTCAGCCACTCTCGTAAGTTGACTTCTTTGTTGGGTTTATCAGAAGCACCAAAACTTTTGAGATTAAACCTTGAAGGCTGCACAAGTTTAAAAGAGTTACCTGAGGAGATGCAAAAGATGAAAAATCTCCTTTTCTTGAACCTAAGAGGATGTACAAGCCTCTCGTCTCTGCCAACTATATCTATCGACTCCCTAACGACTCTCATTCTCAGCGGCTGCTCAAATCTTCGAACATTTGAGGTTATTTCAGTAAATCTAGAAACTCTCTACTTAAACGGCACTGCGATAGATGGACTTCCTCCAGCCATTGGTAATCTCCATAAACTTATCTTATTGAATTTGAAAGACTGCAAAAATCTTTCGACTCTTCCCGATTGTGTCGGGAAGCTTAAATCACTTGAAGAGCTCAAACTCTCACGTTGTTCAGAGCTCAAGAATTTCTCAGTTGATAAAGAGAACATGGTGAAACTGCGGGTGTTACTGCTTGATGAAACATCAATAGCAGAGATGCCATGCAATATTATCTATTTATCTTTGCTGCGACGTCTTTGCTTAAGCAGGAATGATACAATACTTAACATACAATTTGACATGGATCAACTATGCCATCTGAAGTGGCTCGAGTTAAAGTATTGTAAGAATCTCACATCTCTATCGAGGCTTCCACCAAATCTTCAGTGCTTAAATGCACATGGCTGTTCTTCTCTGAGAACAGTCGCCAGTCCATTAGCCCTTCTTATGTCAACAGAACAGATTCATTCCACTTTCATTTTCACTAACTGTCACGAACTAGAACAAGT
Source organism: Moricandia moricandioides (assembly GCA_905132885.1). Classification (NCBI taxonomy): domain Eukaryota; kingdom Viridiplantae; phylum Streptophyta; class Magnoliopsida; order Brassicales; family Brassicaceae; genus Moricandia; species Moricandia moricandioides. The sequence continues at coordinate 13,446 of CAJHQQ010005216.1, forward strand.
CTCAAAGAAAGCTATCGTATCTTACATTCATAAGAAAAGCGAGTTGATGTCAGTTGATCGATATAATCAGGTAATATTTCATCATTTTTTTAGAGCAAATCTCTCAAATAGAATTTTTCAGTTTTTGTCACAAAATAGACCAAAATAGATTTTTTATTTTAAAAATTTTAATATTTTTTTAATTTTAAGCCTCATCTCAAAACCTTATCACCCTAAACTCTAAGTTTAGATTAGTTAAGCCAAAAGGTATAAATGTATATTTACATCATTTAATAAAGTCTATGTTGATCACTTTTATCTTTGAAATCTATTTTTGTTACAAATTTTTTTTAAGGTGTATCTTAGGGTATTAATTTTCTTTATTATCATTTATTCAAAGATGGACATTTGAATTTTTATTTTGTTTTGCAGGATTTTGTTTTCAAATCCTTGATCAGTACTTGCTTTACTGGATGTGACATACCTGCATGGTTCAATCACCAAGCATTGGGATCAGTCTTAAAACTGGAGTTTCCTCAAGACTGGAATGCAGGTAGATTTATCGGGATAGCTATATCTGTTGTAGTCTCGTTTAAGGACTACAAACACCAAGACAACAGTCTCCAAGTGAAATGCACCTGCGAGTTCAGTAACACAACCTTGAACCCGGAAAGTTTTGTTGTTGGTGGTTGGTCCGAACAAGGCGATGAGCCACATAAGGTTGAGTCAGACCATGTATTCATTGCCTACACAACTTGGTTCAACATTAAGAAAAGTCAACACTTTTCATCAGCTAATGAAGTTTCCCTTAGATTTGAAGTGACAAATGGCACAAGTGTGGTTGCAGAATGCAAGGTGATGAAGTGTGGATTCTCTTTGGTGTATGAGCCTGAAGAATCTGAGAACACATCTTGGGAGGCGGAGGCAACTCCTACGATGGAGGATAATGGACAAGGCCAAAGAAGCTCTTATAGAACGGCAGAAGATGATGATAGTTTCCCCAAAGGAACTCCTACCACCGCGCGCGCGGAAAATAATATGTTTAATAAAGTCTACAGTTTACTTAGAAGAACGGAATGATATGCGAAGTTTTTATGGCAGCTAAATTGTTTGGTATCAAGCCCAAGGATATAGATGAGCTGATTATAGAGATATAGACAGATCTTCACAATAATTTTTAGAGTATCCTGGTTGGCTTCATTTTCACCTTCAAAAGTTCACGTTTTCAAAATAAAGAAAAAATATGAAGTTGTTGTAAATAGAGAAGAGAAGAGAAGAATGGATGTTCTAATTATTATTTCATGGACAACAATACATATATATAGGATACATAACTAGGGTTTACAACCTTCTAGAACATGGGCTTATAAGCCTAATGAACATCCACATAATAGTTCATAACACTCCCCCTTGGATGTCCATTATACAAAGTATTCTCTAAAGCGCATAAGATGCTACCTCCTTAAAAACCTTACCAGGAAAACCTAATAGGAAAAACCATGATTAAGGGAAAAAGAGTGCAACGCGCATCTACTCCCCCTGATGAGAACATAACTTGAAATATCTGAAATTATAAAATCCGGTGATGAATTGATTTCTTCTTAGTCTTGGGCTTGAGCCGTTTAACTTCTCTTGGCAAATTTGACATTATTCACTAAAGCTTGAATATCTTGATGACCGTAGAATAAAATGATTTCAAACCACTTGTAGATTGAAGCTAACATCTATGGCTAACTTCAGGCACTGTTCTAACTCTGCCAAGATGGGAATATCGAGCAATATTTGGGATATCAGTCGAAATTTCGTATTCTAAGACAACTTGTATATGTCCCACAAAAACAATCATATCTCGAGTTCTATATTTTATAATGACTTGATTCAAATTTGAGACGAAAATAAATTCAAAGATCTTTCTCTGGAAATAAAGTTCATATTTTAATTCCGTATAGAAAGTCTCTTTTGATTGGAAAACTTTCGACCTTCGATTTTGTCTCGAAAATGGAATGTTTCCTTGATTCTTTTCAAGTATGATTGATCTTGATCATTCTCTCCTGCTTCTCGATCTGAATTTCAAAAATACATAAGATTGATAGATCTTCATCACTGAAGTGATAATATTTCCTCTATAGGTATCTATCATTTGCGTGTTCTTTGTTGCCTCGTTAAAACCTTGACATGGAAAAATCCAATGAGACAAAAACCATGATAAGGAAAAAGAGTACAACCACGCACATCACCATATTCTCCCCTTGGAAGCATCATCTTTGAGAGAAGTATTCTTATCATACATATCATCCTTTTAAGAATTGATATAATCATATCCTTAGTGAATAAACTCGTTTGATTATAAGATAATCTCTTACACCATTGGACTTCTTGTCCATAACAATACTTTCATACGAAAAAGGTCATATCTTGTTCTATTTAAACTCCATGTCAAAATTTCTTTGAATAGACAATCTTTTAAACCTTCATATTGTACATACTTGTACATACGAGTTATTCCTCCTCTTCTTGTAAAAGTTACAAGTATGAATATTCTTCTTATCATATGAAACCACATCTTTCAATCATGAAAGAGATGATTAATTTCCAATATTCTGGTACTTCATGACCAAGAATTTTTTCCTTTATATACTTAATATACTCGCGCGGTAATGTTCTCAAGAACTAGCACTTACTGCTTCTAGCAACCCGAATCCTTATGGGGTTTAGTGCTTATTACAGTTTATACCCTTTTGGATCATTGATATAATTGTCATTTCCAGTGGCTTTCAAATCTTGCCAGACTAGAGAAACTTGAAAGTTGATGCTTCCATCACATGATGTGTTTCTTATAAAAATTTCAGGTCTTTGTGAGAACTCTTGTGCAACTACTCTTTTACATCTCACAACTTTTCATCATCTCTTTCATTCTTTCACATAAATACTCATTTATGTGCCACTGGTTTACACCTTCAGGTATATGGACTACTTGTCCAAATACTCTCTATTCAAGAGATTTAATTCCACATCTATTGCTTATTTCCATTTTGGCCAATCATTTCTTTGTGTACACTTTTCAATATATGGTTCATGATCCTCATTCTCATCAACTGCTACATTGCATGCATCAATAGTATTCACGACGTCGATTTAATATTGGTTCTATAATGTTCTAGACAAGACATAGCTATTTGAGATTTCTTTATTCTCAGGTACCTGAATTTCTTTCTTGTCATGTTGTATGTCTCTTCTAGAGATCTTTAATATTTCATTCCTCGATTTTGCCATTTTCATTCATGCTCCTTTTTTTAGAGGATTATTATATTTAGAACCGATATGTCTATCACGCTTCAGACGTTTTTTAGACTCATTAGCAGTTTGATATTGTCCTTCTGGAACATATATTTTAATTGGAGCATTTACCGCTGATACTTGTGATTTAATCACTTTTTTAGGGTCAATAAATGAGTCTGGCAACTCATATAGAATTATCTCCATACATTCATTTTAGACTTATTATTATGCGCTTTAGTCCGAGGATCAATGATAATTCATTTCATCATTTTCCAGCTGTTTCTTTTCTCCCCTAATGTTGGATAGACTAACTTTGATTCTTTCGATAGATCTTATAAAATCTTCTAGATTTTATCATCAATGGAGATCATATCCAACATATTCATAACCTCATTTGAGGTCCCATCTTTTAGTTGTGTGGTGGAGCAACTACAACTTATCCAAATTTTCTAGATGGGGATCTTTAGTTCCTGACACAAAACCAATTTAATGGGGAGAGTACTTAATTACTCTTTGGCATTATGCGAATCAGTGCTGCTGCATTTCACTTATGAACATTAGTGACAAGATGTTCATCATGTATCTTTCATATAAAATAGTCATCAAAGTCTTGTGAATTCACCAGTTTTACTAATTAGTCTTGCAAACATTAGGTTGCGGATCAATAACAAGGATACACACGACCTTCTTGTCGATGCATTAATTATAAACATTTGGTGGATGATCAGTCCACCAGTGGGTGATCAAGCCCACTAACATCTCCTTGTATAAACATATTTTAAATATATTTAACTGGTGAAATTGTATTCTTATATTGCCTTGTAAGCTAGCAGAATATAGCAGATCATTCATAAGAACCTTTTTGTTGTTCAACGAATATCCATATAATAATATATCTTTCGCATCGTTCTTAAACCGGGATGGCATAACCGGTTTGCCAAACATTACACTTTGAGCAAACTTCTTATTTACTTTTACATTTATCTCCATTTTCTAATCATTGTGTAGTACAATGCAATAGTGCCTTGGGTAATACTTCTTTTTGAAAATATTCAACATTTTCCTTTACTTATTGTCTCAGTATTATTAGATTCTAAATTAAATCTCTTGGTTTTAATTTATAAGTGACTCCTTAAGTCTATTTCTAGTGTGAACATACTTCTGGATGTTTCACTTATTAGGGATGTAGGATTCTCTAATTCTCCCACTCGAGATAATGACACTCCAAGTTCATATATCTTGGATTGAATCCCACTTTAAAATCAACAACGTACCAAATTTAAGGTCATGTGTTATATCAGATCCTTTTGACCTTTGAGACTTAAAAAGTATAACGCAATGAAGATTTCAAGCTGTGTTCCCATGGCCAAGCATGTATCTGCTCCTCTGAGCTTCCAATAATCTTGATATTACAAGATATCGTACTCACAATAATTTTCTTTCATCTTCAGATGATTGAATCATATCTCTTTTTATTACCATCTTTATTTTCTCAACTTTAAGTGAGATTATGAGTTCTAAAACGAAACTCTTGGTCTTGACCTTGACCTTTTCATATCCACATCGATAGCTCATCATTTTTCTCAGTCTCATATAGACAAGATATAGTTACAGATTTCAAATCTTGTAATCTTTAATTAGATGCAAAATACATAATGAGCTTTAGGTAATTATATTCATGTGATCATACCTTTTTTTTATTGTTCTCCAAAACTTTTGGATCATTTAAGGTCAAGTCAATTTAAAGCTTTCATATATAGAATGGTAATACATTATAAGATAAAATATATATATATAGATATATGAATTATCATTAGCATATTTTATACTATTTAATAATACTCTTATTATTTTATCTAGAAGATTTTTACTATCATGCCATTAATCATTTATATATTGACTAGTTTTTTTAAAGCATTCAAAAAGTATTAGATGATATGGAGAAATTAATTTCTCTAACTAAATTTTAGTTGACCATAAAATAATGTTAAGCATGATAGAAAAATAATACTTATCTTGAAAGGAGAAGTGCATCGTTGGAGATCTAACACATTGAAGACATCGGGAACAATTTCAACTTCTCGACTGATGAAGCCCCATGTAAAATCTCATCTTTTACCAAAAGTATAGTACTCTGTATTACTCAAAACTTTCCTCATGGAAACATGGCTATTATGTTAGTAAAATAAATACATATAATTATTTATGTAGTTTCTAAACAATCGTAGAAATAAACATTGAACCATAACTGTTCAATTGTCATATTCAGATATTAATTTAAGCCATAAAAAATACAAGCATACTTGTAAATTAATGATGAACCAATATTACATCATAAAACTAACGTAAAGCATGCAAATTGGTTAAGTTAAAAACAATATATGAAACCAATGATTAT
>CAJHQQ010005217.1:0-19081 GCA_905132885.1 Moricandia moricandioides
TTGGATTTCATGAAACAGGAAACCTAGGTGAGCCATGGACCTATTATAAGGGAATAATATGAAGATCCCTTCTAACGGTTTATTTTTCTCAAAAGATCTAAGGAGTCCAATTCTGTAGAACTGAATTGTCGCTACGATCAGAGACCGTACTGTCGCACCACAGTTTGCTAGGCCGAAATCAGCACTATCTCACCACCGAAGTCACCCGACACAGGTACGCGCTGGACCTCATAGGTGCTTTAGGTTTATTTGTTGCATTGAAAAAACCGATCATAACTATCTAACCTTTCCGCTTTTCGTGAATTCAAGGCCATACATCGTGTTCGTGACGTCGAGATGAGGTCGCGCAGTAGAAGCTCAGCCGGAGAGCCACTGTCAGCACGAGCTGTCGTCGCGCGACTAGAAGCATGTGCGTGAATCTCACGCTCGCTCTCAGTTCCTACACAGACCATCTCTCGGCCGCATTTTTCTCCAGAAAGACGCCTGATATCCGCACGGTCAGCTTCACCTCAAAATCCGCGCACGCGCCTCCGGTTGTGAAATTCCGAGAACCACCACGTCGTCAGTGATATTCGTGTAAAAGGGCCGAGCGCCGATGCGAACCACGATCATTGTTGACTCGCTGACTCGTCGCGGGCACTCAGCGACTCATTGACTCGGCTCAACGAGTCAAACTCGTTGACCAGTCAAACGCGTTGCTTAGTTATGATTCTCGATTAGGTAAACAATCATTATAAATTATTATTGGTTAGATAAACCGGTTTCGCAATAATTTTGAATGTGATCAATGAACGCAAATTGTGGTATGATCAGCTGGTATCAATTTGATTTAAATATGATCAAGGATGACCTGGTTGGCTCAGAGTGACGCGTTTTGCACCGTGACCACCGAGTGTAGTTGACTTTTGACAAGATCCCAACCAGTATTCCATTTTTAAGCCATTGCGAGAGAGCGTCTTTGACTTGATTTTTCACACCTGATTTTCAGATATGGAGTCTGGTTAAGCAGTTGGAGTTCATAGCTACCAACCTTTTCTAAATTTCTAAGTGATAACTATTCGTAAATTTTGTACTAGTGTAGATTTACTTCTATGGTAGTTTATGTTTTCGAAGCATGTTTTGTCTTATAATGATATGCATGATCTGGTATGTAGTAGATTTGTGCATTGCTAAACTAGAATTAGGGTTTAGAAGATTCACCATTGTTGAACTTGAGTAATGTTAAATGGCAAACCTATATATATAAAGGGCTATGTGAATATTCTGTGGGGCCAGAGACGTCTGAGCTAGCAAACACCGTGTGTGGAGATTGTGGTGCAAAGACGTCTGCATATCTACGCAGGGTGATGATTCGGGGCTGTATAGACGTTTTGCATAGCGACACAAGGTATGACTGTGGGGGTACAAAGACTATTATCGACGCATTAGATATATATATAGTGTAGGCGTGTATGGACTAGCTATGTGTTATCATCGCATGTTGTTTCGTGTGACGCATTAAACAATCTCTGCTTGATCATGTTAGGACTAAACTTCCATCAAATAGAACTTACAACACAATATTTCATCAAGTTTTCTAATGAAGACATGGAAGGGTGAATGTGATTCTTTGAAATTTGAATCACACATGCAACAAAAGTCTTATTTTGAAACAATCTCATTAAATTGAAAAAGTTGTTAAGAAGTTCAATTGTGAGATTGTTCTCGAGTGAGCACTCCCATAGATGTGAATGTGAATCTTGTGCTTTAGGACAAGAAATAAACAACACAATTACTTGAATGAAACCATAAATTATGGTTTGTAATATGTTAGATTTTCTTCAGTGGTAGAAGGTAATGCAAGTTTGATTACCAACATAGAAGAACGTTCTTCCACAAGTGGTTGAGTTTTTTCTTGGGACAAGTGTTATTTTATTGAATTCCAAAAAGCAATCTTGCATGAAAATTTTGACTATGGAACAAGAAGTCATAATATTTGCATATGCAGGTACATATGCATATTGGCTAGGGAATTGATTTACGAGATTTCGTTGTGACTTAAATAGTATCACCAGTTCCTATCTTTTATAGTGAAAAAGTCTTGGTTAAGATTATAACTAAGTATATAATGGTAAGTCGCGACACCTGGCGTTATCTATAAAGAAATTTTGAATTGATCACTCACAGGGTTATTACCTTAGAGTTTGTTCGTCTGAATGTAATGTGGCAGATTGTTTGACGAAATGATTAGCTAAAAACTTGATAATTAAGTCTGTTAAAGAGATTGACTTTAAAGTCCATTTGAAATCTTTAATTGTGGGATACTTAATTTCCCTTTAATACGACGTTAGAGGCTGAATTCAATGTGCAAAGCCTATACTTAAAGATTGAAGCATATGCTTATATCATCCAAAGGTATGTGCTTTGACTTATAAAAATAGATATGTTGAAATGTTATTTTTAATAGATACTTTGAAAAAGGTGCATTGCAGGTGCATGATTAAAAGTATTTACCTATATGAGTGTGAAGTTATGCCGATTCAATAAGTTGTGACTTGGTTTGTATTACATTCATGAATGGATAAGGACACATGGCTTAAAATAGTGTCGGCTAAACACTTAAAGTAGTGTGAAATACATGTGTGTTATCTTCATGTGCCCCAAATGGGTGATAGATAAAAATATGTAGGATATCATGATTCTCAGATATTTGGAATGTGTGTAATGCATTAAGATGAAAATTTAATTACAAAATATTTTGATTTATGCATGAGTTTGATATATGTGTTATTATTTAATGAAAAGGAATGTTGGGATACTTAAGTAAATCTTTTGCAACCATTAAAGTGACGCATTGTAATTGCTTAGATGAACAGTTTGTAAATGTTTGTGATTGTAACTATAGTGATAAATCATTGCAACATTTGGTTATAAACCATTGCAACAGTTTGATGATTAAATCCGTTTGGAAAGAACCATTATAATTGTTGGTACTAACCACTGCAACCCTTAGTATACTCCTATAAGGAGTTGTAGTAATGGAAAATCATAACTGTGAATAACAACAATCAAAACAAAACTAGAAACTAGTTGTTAGTTAAAAAGGGAGGAGAGACATATATTGTTCAAGGATCATCAAAGATCTTTGAAAAAAACACATATAAACACTAAAGTTTTGCTTGTTATTCTTGCATCTTAGTCTAGAATAAGAATGAAACTTTGATTGTCTATCCTACAAAAGAATTTCGTGTAACCCAAGGCTTGGAATATGGTCGAAATACTCTTTAAGAAAAAGTGACCTCGTGCGTGAATTGAACCATTATCCAAGTTTTAATTTCACACCCATTCGGATACCAACCCAAATAACCAACAGTTACCACATTCTCCTTCTATGGCTTCAATATCGTCTCATCGGATGGTGCTCCTTGGATTATTGGAACCTCCTCCTCCAAAAGGGTTTTGATTTGTGTATATGTTTCTTGCAAGAAACGTCATCTTCGCAATACATTCTGCAACAATACACGGTGGCTTTCAAGTGGTATGAACTCCTTTAAGAGCGCTTACGCTAACCATTAAATTCATGATGATAATCTTAGAGCTTGAAACTCAACAAGCACAGTTCCAAGTAGAAGGCCGACTAAGCTCAAAACATGAGGTTTCGTTCTATGGAAGAGGCATCCATACATGTGGTACATTGAGATCTCTCTTGGAACTAGTAAGGTTGTGCTGGCTGCAATGGCAAGGTCAATGGAGACACACTCCTTTGCTTGGTTCTGAGTCTACTTAAGGACCCATCAAGCCTCTTCACCGTTCACTTCATGTTAAATCTCATACGGTAAATTGTATATAAACTTTGTAATAATGCTGATTTTGGAGGACAAATAATCTATGAGGGACTTGATCCAAAACTACTGCCACTATGTTTGCTAAATCGAAGTGTGGGTGGGGGGGGGGGGGGGGGGAGAAGAAGTGAATGGTGAGGTTTTTTTTTTTCTGAAGCTATGTGCTGACCCGGAAAATTAAAGGCGAGTAGTAAAGGACCAGGAGATATCATAAGGCACACTCTTTTTGGTTACCTTAGTCAAAGAACATACTTTTTGCTCAAATCGAGGATTCTCAAGTTGACTTGGATCCAATCTAACAGTGATGATGTTTATTTTTGGGGAGACCACTGCCAACTCATATTTTCAAACTTGGGGGAAAGGTTACGTTCTTTATTGACAATCAGAGAATATATATAGTACAATGTATTAGGTTAAACTTTCTAAGAGATAAGGAGAAAGAAAATATACAAGAATAGGAAATATACAAAGATACGAAGATATTCTATGGAGATATGTAATATATCTGAATACTATCTCCCCCCCCCCCTTCTAGTTGGAGCGTGAGGCGCACAAACGCTCAACTTGCGAAGTAAATATGTGAATTATTTTCGTTCAAGAGCTTTGGTTAGGAGATCTGTGAGTAAGATCGGTAGTAGAAACATGAGAGGTGACAATGTTTTTTGTTGTGATCTTTTTGCGGATAAAATGACAGTCTTTCTCAATGTGCTTCGTACGTTCATGGAAAATGGGATTGGCTATTATATGCATATTCCTGTCAAAAATGAGTTTCATCAGAGTATTGTGATTGATTCCAAGTGGTTCAAGTAGCTCCTTTATCCATTGAAGTTCTTGAACTGCAAGTGTCATTGATATATATTTCTGCTTCTGCAGATTAAAGAGAAACTCGGTCATTCTTCTTTGTTTTCCAAGATACGTGTGAGTCACCAAGAAGCACAACATAGCTATTCAGAGAACGATGAGTGAGAGTACATGATGCCCATTCCGAATCACAATAAGTACTGATTTGAATATCATAACTGGAAGAGAGGAGAATACCCCTGACCTGACATCCCTTTAGATACCGGGCAATGAGGATTGCTGCATCCCAATGTGCTTGCTGTGGAGCTTGCATGAACTGAGCTAGTATGTTAACGGAGTAACTGAGCTCTGGACTCGTGAGTGCACGATAAACTAATCGACCAATGAGCCTTATGTATTTAAATGCGTTAGAATAAAATTCCCCTTGATCAGAAGCAATGTGATCATTCTGTTCGACTGGAGTATCAACAGGACGTGTATTAGTGAGTCCACACTTTGCAATGATGTTAAGACAATATTTACGCTGAAAGGACCTAAATCTTTCATTCGAAACATGTATGTAGGTATTCTTTGAACTGAGTAATAACCGCAGTCTCATTTCCAAGAATTACGAAGTCATAAACATATACTATGATGTGAAGAACATTAGATCCACGAACTCTTGTGAAAGAGAATAGTCATCCCGACATTGAACAAAATCGTACCTGATAAGAGCTTTTGAGAGCTTAGAGAACCAACATCTTGGAGCTTGTTTCAAACTCTATAAATATTTGCGTAGTTTGCAAACAAACGATGGATCGGAAGGTTGAAAACCCAGGCGGTGGTTTCATGTAGATTTCTTCATCGAGATCACAATGAAGGAAGGCATTATGTACATCCATTTGATGTAGTTCCCACTACTTATATGCAGCAACTCCGTGTAAAATACGAATTGTATTCATCTTAACCATGGGAGGTCATCATAATCAATTCCTTCTTCTTGAAATCTTCCCATACCCATCAGACGTGTCTTATAACGTTTAATTAATCCTTCTGCATTGTATTTGATTCGGAAAAAACCACTTTGATTCGAGAGCTTTCTTTCCAGGAGGAAGCTTCTCAAGCGACCAGATGTCGTTTTCTTAAAGTGCTACAACTTCAAAGCCTATTACTTTTCGACATACTTCAAACTAGACATCTTTAAAATACAAAGGTTCCTCGCCAATATTAATGGCTGTCAAAATTGTTGTATGCTCACTTGAAAAACGACCACAAGAGACAAATTTAGTGATATTATAGGTACATGTACCAGAAGAAACCGAGTTGGAGTTAGTGGAGACGAGAACATGGTTATCACACTGAGACAAGTTGGTTACATATCCCTTGAGGCGTGTAGAAGGATTACTTTGTCTACAACCATGACCTAACTGTTCTTCAACTATGGCTGGTGTAGGTGAGGTATGATCCATTGGAAGAGGTTCTTCAGTTTTATTCTCTATCGTATCCATGATAGTAGAGTCATGAACAACCGGAGGAACAAATGTTTCATATTCATCACTCGCCCTATCCTCATTAATATGGACTGTAAAAGGATCATGGATAGCTTCAAAAGCTTAAATTGCTGGTGGATACACAACAATAGATTAGTCAGCGGAAGGTGTAGGTGGAGTAGGCGATGCAACTAACTTTGAAACAGAAGAGCTTGAGCCGTATTGAGGATGCTTTTTTGTTTTTGTTCAGCTCGTCCATTTTTTTATGGTGTGTTGACACAAGAAGTTTGATGGATGATACCACTGCTGGCGAAAAACAATTTCATGCATGTGAACCTAAGTACCATTGTCGCTCTTCACTGTTTGACCTTCTTGCCAAATTGTATTTCTTTCATTGCCACAAAAATTTTAAGCACATTAATTACTTCACTCCTTGTGAGTATAAAATCAGTCCACACTACTCAGGAGTAGTCGTCAACAATGGTAAGAAAATAATGAGATCCACAAGTCGAAGAAGTATGATACGGTCCCAAACGTCACAGTGAATAAAAGAGAAACAATCGATTGCTTTATTAGTGCTTTCAGAAAAAGAATCATGAGCTTGTTTTGCTTGAATGCATTACACAACTCCTTGAACTCAAAACTACTAGTATTAAAATCATTTAAACTAGAGAAATCTCAAACAGCACTTTCTTGCTTGGGTGTCCTAAACGTTGATGCCACCTAACTGCTTTAGAGATAATTGTCGTCTTGTGTGCTTGAGCTGGAACAACCCCTCGAAAGTGATAAACCCCATTATCTTCTTCACCCTCTCCAATCGACATCTCTGGAGAAAGGTCTTGTATAACGCAAAACATGTCAGCGAAAGTTTCAAACATGATAGCTCACAAAGTAATCAAGCCAAAGAAATGAGTGCGCAAGATAAATCAGGCACATAGAGCACATGATGAAGATTGCTATTTCCACCAAGGTATAGAGATCCCTCCTTCCTAGCAAACGACTGTTTATTTTTTGGTAGAAAAATGATGCTACAAGGGATATATCATAAATCAGTTAGCAGTTCAACATCACCCGTCATGTAATGTGAAGCGCCATAGTCAAAGAGAAAATCAACGTTACCAGAAAATTTCTCGGAATAAGACTGATTATCAGTTTTGAGCAGGCCTACAATTGCTTTCCATGTTTTGTTGCTTACACCGGATATTCCCAAAGCCTCAACGGTAGAAGTAGATTGAGCATTGTTCCCTAGAGGTGGTGCAGATCGTCCTCTACCACAACCTCTTCCACGGCCTCCTCGTCCTATTCCTTCATTACCACAGTTAGCTCCGTCATTGCTAGATTCAGCTTACCAATCATGATATTCATGTTTTTCGAAGCAGGTTTCCATGGTGTGATTGGTTTGATGGCAACGAGTGCATAACAAATTTTTTCTGGTGTGTGTAACAGCTGCTATCGTATTTACACCAGATTTAACAGCATAACTAATTGCATAAACTATTTCCTCTTTGCTGTGACTGTTAAGTGACGCTCTTCTGATATAATTTCATAGTAGATTTGATCAAGAGATAGATCTTTCTTACGAGTGAGTCGACCTAAGAGATTAGCTCGAGTAGTTCCAAGACGTGAGCCATCTAATACGATAAATTGATAGATTCTTTCATGGTCTCGACGTTTGTTGTGTTTGAGAAAGATTTCGCATTTGGCTTTATTGCAGCAACAACCGAGTGAAGGTTCATAATCATCAAGGTCGTCCCATATGACTTTGAGTTTACCAAAATAGGCTGCAACTTCTTGTCCATCTTGAAGACACACTACTAGATCAGCCTTGAATTGATGTACTCGCGGTGCGTTTCCAGCTGAGAAATGAGTACGAAGAAGGCTCTCCAACATAACACGAGCATCATCCACGACTGATATGGCATGAAGAATCTTATGCTCAATATTTTCATAGAACCATCCAATCAGCATGGATTTGACCGTGATCCATTTGTTGTAATCAGAAGAGCTTGACGCTGGTTGTTGGATTGTCATGTCGATGAAACCAAGTTTTTGCTTGGCTCAGAGATTGTTACGAGCAAGTTTTGCCCATCGCTTTGGAGGCTCTGTTGCTACCTTTTTCAAATTTGGGGAAGGCACGATGATCCACACTAAGAGAACGTTTGAGGAAACATGGACCATTGAGGAGGTTGCTTTCAATGTTCCCGATCTATCTTTAGACCGCTTTATCCCGCCGGCTTAGGTGTAATTCTTTAACCGGGGCTTGCGAGTACCATGATCAAGAAGAGAAAGGGAAGTACACTATGCATTGGCAAGAGAAGGAGAATTGCTGCTTTAGATGGAAAATTCATTGTTAGTTTGTGAAACAGTCTATTTTCTTCTATTTTTGTTTGGTTATCAACCAAATTAAACCGGTCCCACTTGTTTTGAATTTGAATCATATTAGGTTTAAAAGTTGTTGACGTGTGACAGAAAATAGTCGTACATTCCTACTGTGTGTTGTTAATAGGGTGTTTGTGGTTTATGTATTTTAATGCATTTCAAAATCGAAGTTATATACAGTGTTATTGGTGTGAGAATAGACAGATTATGGTGTGTGAGTGATGTAGAAACAGAGTATAGAATGATGTAAGAGAAAGAGAATCAGAGAGACAAGTGAGATTTAAAGAGACTGCAATGTAGAGTATTGGAGAATAAGAGAGATTTAGGAGGAGTATGAGATTATTGTGAGAGATTTCGTGTAAGAGAGTAAGTAACCAGAGAATAGAGAGATTAATGAGACAGGAGAATGGTGAAGAAGAAAGGGGAACTCCCCACTTTCAGCTTAATTTGTTTTGATTACAAGAGAGGTTAATATATAGCCCAACTACACTACAAACTAGCTAATAAACAATTACTTGTGTAGGGAATGGATAAACAATAATATTGTGGGGAAATCAGAAGGGGCAGGCTGGCTGGGACAGGCTGGGCACGTCCAGAATGGTGAGAAAGTGACTGGAGGAAGAGGCACACACAGCTTGGTGTGATAGTGACAGGTCAATCCTTCTTCTTATGCACCATTTGCTCTCTTTCTTGTCTAAATCAGACCAGCTAGTTCCAATTGCATTCAAACTGAATTGCTTTGACTTCTGGAGCATTAGCCACGTCCATAATGTCTTCCCCACTCATTCCTTGCCTTGCAAGTCAAGTCTGGTTAGGTTTTGGATGAATAGTAGATAGATTCAAATCTTCTCACTTTGCTGTCCTAGTTTGAACCTTAATCCAACTTGCTTCGTCTTCTCTATCTTTTATTATTCCAACACTCCCCCTCAAGCTTGACCATAGGAGATCCTTGGACAAGCTTGGAACCTTGAAGAAGCTCCCTCATTAAAAACCTTGGCCAGAAAACCCTCCTTAGGGATAAAACCAACCAAGGAAAAGAGTAGAGTTCTCCAAAGCCTAGGGATTGGCCAGTGAGCCTAAGGAACTTCAGATTTATCATGGTGGAGTCCTTAGGCTCTGGATCGTGGCCTAACTTGTGGTGCAAGCGTGGACTCCATCACTTGCACACACCAACACCTTGGACTCTTCTTAGACCCCGGTTTGTGTCTCCCCCTCTCTTCTGACTACTCGCCATCTTGATAGGTAAGGATGGACCGGTTCTTTGCTTCATTGAGTCTCAAGTAAGGTACCTGATACAATATCCCACAGGTGCATCAGTTCTCAAGGTAATGCACTAATCACAATAATCTCAATAACATTTTAATCGTAAGAACAACAATGAATGTTTTGAGATGAGTTTAAGGTGCTTCCCTTTCATCATTATGGTAGGGAGTGAACTCCACTTGAGTCCCCACTTGGTAAGACATCTCTCAAATCATAGAAAGCTCATTCACACTCCCCCTCAAGCTTGGAACCGAGAATAGGTGAAGGTCCAAGCTTGCAAGGTTGCAATGAGTTCATGATAGCTTCTTTGATCCGACTGGTGAGGAATGATGCAAGAGTGAACTCCACTTCTTGCCAAGAGACACTGGACGACTTGGATCCTCAGAATTGCACACCAATACCCCTCCTCAAGCTTGATCCAGAGAGAATAGGTGAAGGACCAAGCTTGGAAGTGGGCAGTACTGAGCTTGAACCAGGAGCACAACAGTTCCAACACATGCGCTTAAGCCAACTGATCCACCTTTGATCTCTGCTCCATTGCCTTTGGACCACCGGTCTCCTCATGACTTAGGTGATGGTCTTCCTTGTGTGTCTCATGAACGAGGATCTCAACACCCAAACAGGCTGCGCTTAATTCAACCGGTTCTACACACAAGCTATCTCTCCATGGTCAGGAATATACATCATGTGTAGGCTCTGAACTTCATGGGCAATGTCTTCTTCTTTGTCTTGGATTGGTGGTGGACAGAGATCACCTCTTGTGTACCCGAAACATCACTCAAACTCCAGCAAGAATTAGACCACACAGTATGACCAGACCTTGATAACTCACCTAGTCTGATCCATAATGTCCAACAAGATGCAACGGACTGAATCTAAACAATTCATTCAGTTCAAATCCAAGCAACCAACTCTCTAAATGCACATGTATGATAACTCATCAATAACAAGGTATTTAGGCAAATTTTAATGACCATTTAAGCAACACTATGATTAAATGTCAAAAACAGAGACTAGATAACTCATCTAATCACCTTAACCAGTTTAAGAATGCATCACAGGACCAGGAACAACCTATGGATGCAAAACAAGACATAGAGCCAACATATAGATGCATTACATGACCAGGAAACTCTCCTAGACCTCTAGCAATGCCACAAGACTCAAACCAGGTTCTAGACAACTCGCCTAGACAATTCTGAACACAAACAATTTATCTAAAGCAATAACTAGTCATGACCATGCTAGCAAGCTTAGAAACAATTCAAAACAGAACCACACACACAGTTTTTGTATTATGGGACAGAAACTAGGTTCAACAACTCTAGCACTTGAACCTGTCCCAAGAACAAAACAATTCACAAATAATTAAACTAGGACATTAACTAGACATAACCATGCTAGTAAACTCCTAGAACAGACCACACACAACCAGAAAAAATTTAAACAATTATTAAGTATACTGGGACAGAAACTAGGTTCAACAACTCTAGCAACTTTAAACTGTCCCTAAGATACTAAACGCACCACTCAACACAACCAGACATAAAGACACAAGCTTTACTCAAGGGAAAGAGGTTTAGCTTACAACCAAGGAACCTGATCTGGTTCCTTGAACCTCCAAGGCACATGGTTCACCTGAACTTGGCATATTTGGATTTTGGGTTCTCTACCCAACTTTATTCCTTTGAGTGTGCTTTCCCCTTGAACCTCTCATGCTTAGGACCTCTCCTTTTTTCCTGTTTACCAGACGCCACCTTCTGGAAGATAGTGAGAGACTCCATCTTGAAAAGAACATCAGAATTGCTTGTACAGATTTTGTTTGGAGTTTTGCTTGCCAAACAGCTCCAAAACATTTTGCTTCCAAGAGATCTCTTCAGGATGGACAGGAGGCACGAGGATAGACTCTGGAGAGTCTCTGTACAAGCCATTGTTGCAGTCTTCTTCCTCTTGAAGAGACTGAACAGCCAACTAGACAGAAACTTCTCCAATTGTTTTAAAACAGCCATGAGGGTGAGCTTGTGCTTGATTTGCGGAAGCTTTGAGTTTCAGGAGCTTGGGAGCTCTGATACCATGTGAGAATAGACAGATTATGGTGTGTGAGTGATGTAGAAACAGAGTATAGAATGATGTAAGAGAAAGAGAATCAGAGAGACAAGTGAGATTTAAAGAGACTGCAATGTAGAGTATTGGAGAATAAGAGAGATTTAGGAGGAGTATGAGATTATTGAGAGAGATTTCGTGTAAGAGAGTAAGTAACCAGAGAATAGAGAGATTAATGAGACAGGAGAATGGTGAAGAAGAAAGGGGAACTCCCCACTTTCAGCTTAATTTGTTTTGATTACAAGAGAGGTTAATATATAGCCCAACTACACTACAAACTAGCTAATAAACAATTACTTGTGTAGGGAATGGATAAACAATAATATTGTGGGGAAATCAGAAGGGGCAGGCTGGCTGGGACAGGCTGGGCACGTCCAGAATGGTGAGAAAGTGACTGGAGGAAGAGGCACACACAGCTTGGTGTGATAGTGACAGGTCAATCCTTCTTCTTATGCACCACTTGCTCTCTTTCTTGTCTAAATCAGACCAGCTAGTTCCAATTGCATTCAAACTGAATTGCCTTGACTTCTGGAGCATTAGCCACATCCATAATGTCTTCCCCACTCATTCCTTGCCTTGCAAGTCAAGTCTGGTTAGGTTTTGGATGAATAGTAGACAGATTCAAATCTTCTCACTTTGCTGTCCTAGTTTGAACCTAATCCAGCTTGCTTCGTCTTCTCTATCTTTTATTATTCCAACAATTGGTTCTATGATTTTAAAATTCATATTCAAATTCACTGCTATTGGTTATATGATTTTTAAATAGGTTTTAAAATAAAGTCTTATTTAATATTAAAGATTTGTTTATGGATTTGATTTATAATTGGATTTAAGTGGATTTTCAAGTGTTTTAGGGTAAAAATACAAAAAACAAATATTGAGTTGAACCTTGTTTTTTTATTGGATTTGTATTATTATCTTTTTATATTTTTTACGTTTGGACAAGTTTTCAACATTTTTCTAGGATTAAAGCATGGATTATCACGGAACAAAAAACATCTCTTGTGGCGTTTTTGTGGGCAGCA
Organism: Moricandia moricandioides; assembly: GCA_905132885.1. Taxonomy (NCBI): domain Eukaryota; kingdom Viridiplantae; phylum Streptophyta; class Magnoliopsida; order Brassicales; family Brassicaceae; genus Moricandia; species Moricandia moricandioides. The sequence continues at coordinate 12,862 of CAJHQQ010005217.1, forward strand.
GAGGCGGTGTTAGATTTGAAGATGAAGGGTGTAATAATGGAATGCTCAACGCCTGTAATTGAGGAACAGGGCTTCGGTTCTGCAGAACTGGATTTTGAGAATATGCAACATCTTGAATGTGTTGCAGACTTGCAGATCAGTTCCGTAAGTTGGATACTTATGGAATGCAATACTGTAACCTGGGATTGCAAAAAACATTACGAGGGATCACCGTATCCATTGCAAACAAGGGCCCATCATGGCTGGCAAATCGCATCTTACAAAAAGCTTCAGCCTCAAACTAACTTGTGAAGGTTGCTGAAGGTTATGAGTTTTCCCTCTACGTCGTCTGTATCACATACAAGATAAGTCTTTCTCTCTTGCTCGCTTCGAGTAGTGTTGATGTACATACTGGTCGTATTTTATTTCTCAATTTTTGTATCCCTTTCACAAGGTGTTGAACTTGGAACGTTGAAATTTGAATTCATGAATGACAAAAAAGAATAATAATGTTGGTTTGATTTCCCAACACGTGCACGACAATTTTGCAATTTGTCATATCTCATATAAATACCTATTTGCTCAGCATCTTTAGCAGATGTTAAATTATACTTGGCCAATATCTGAATAGTTTAAGGAAGATAACCGAGAAAACCTAGTCAGTTCATGGTACTAACTCAGTTTCTAACTTGCTAATAGCTTTATAACAACTTCTCCAAACCCAAGCATCTTCTCTCCTAAACTCATATTAGATTTTTGGTCTAGTTACAAATCCATTTGATTGATTTATAACAATTCATTTATTTTGATTTTGAAATTCATATCAATAATTTTCAAATCTATTTATCTGATTTCAAAATCTTTGGATTTATGAAAATTTCAAAATCTAAGGAAAGTTTACAAATCCATTAAATTTATAGAACCAATAACCCCTACTTAGTGCTTAGAGAGAGAGTTATGTTAGGTACCAATAGAGAAAGAGAAAGTTAGGAAACAATGAGGAAAAAGGGGTCTATATTTCTACTTTTGTAGCAAAAAGACAAGAGCATACATTTTGCTCAATTGTTTGCGTAACTTTCTTTTACAGCACATATTGATTGCTTCTTTAAATACTCGACATCTACATGTATGACATATATGGATGCATGATAACAACATCTTTAAGGAGGCAACGGAGTTTAAACATTTCCGGATTGAGGACAGAAACCTAAAATTGTTGAGCTTTAACTTCAAAGCTTAGCTAAATTTCGGAAGAAGTCTTTGATAACTAACAAGACATTGAACAGAGAGATCACAGTGAAGAAACTAAAGAGACTCGCAATGGCACACAAAAACCGTTACAAGAACAAACATGTGACAGAAAAAACACACTCATATGCACAACAAAACTGAAAGACCTGTTTAGAGCAAGAACAGAAGATGCGTGTGGGTATGGTTAGGGAAAGGTTCCTATTTACATGTTTCTATATCCTTAGCTATGGCTCTACGGCAATAAGGGCAATCTCCACAAGCTTTAAGCCAAGGGTTTAAGCACGAGGAATGGAAACTATGGGTACATGGCAAGGATATAAGCATGTCACCGTTAGTGAAACTCTCTAAACATATGCTACAATCTCTCCTCTCGATTTTAACCTCGGCTGACTTAAAGGTTAACCGGTGTAAACCATTAATGGCACCTTGTGTGAGACCTAATGGTTTCTTGTTGCATTGATAGGACACCTGAATCCCTTCTGGTTCACCATAGAAAGAGGACTCTATCTGATTCTCACCCAGTGAAACTCTGTTGCTTCGACTGAGATCAAAAAAAAAAAAAAAATCTCGATCAGACAAAAGCAAATATCTTAGAAATATCTAAACTAGCACTACACTTCATTAATTCATTAAGGTACAAAAAAAACCTGTTACTAGACAAAGAAACGCCTCTCAATCTTTCGACAAGTCTTTCCCTTGCGAGAAGAACAGCTCCGGGAAGCCTCTCTAGGTTTCCAAAGCTGTTACCTTCAGTTTCCGAATCAGTACTGTTCGTATTCAAATACTGTGAAGTACCTTGAACATCATGAACAGGTCTACGTTCCTGTGAAGACAAGAACAAAAGGGTTCGAATTCAATTTCAAAATTAACAAATAAAAGAAAGATTTATACTAACCGAGAGACCAAGATGGTGACAGAAGCGACGGAGACGCGGCGGAGCTCGTCGGGGAGGATCACAGCCGTTGGACTCATTACGGTGATTAAGATGGTGGATCCCGTGACGTCGATGATGGTGATGTGAGTGGTGTCGATAAAGAGAAGAGTCGGATTCTAAATCCGGGTCGGATCTACCCGGACGGGATCTTCGAGTAGAGAAGAGTTCAGATGCGCTCGTCATGCACTGATCACCTAATCCTCGTTAACTCTCAAAGAAATGAAGATAAGGATTAAGGAGAGAGAGTGCGAGAAAAAGTAAAAGGAAACTGCAGTGAAAAAGTTGTTCTGTGGGGTGATGTCATCCCACTTGCTGTTGTCGGAATCACTGAGGTTGAAGACATCTACGAAACCATGTAATAAAACCCGATTCAGTTTGGGCATTGTAAATGAAGTCCAATATACATGAGTTAAACACGTTATGCCATATCTTAAACGGGCCATGTGTCGATATGAATAATCTGGCAAATCTTAAACGGGCCATATGTCAAAATAAATAAATTGTTTAACCTCGTTTGTGAGAAAACAAGCATTTTATTCTCCATGTATCTATAATTTGCAATTTTAATACTCAAATACTACTTGCACAAAATTATTATTAACTATTAGTCTAGAGGTTGAGAATACAACTCTAACAGGTTCACACATACCTTGCAGTATTACCAACAGACATATGATTAAAATCGGATCAGGAGATCAAACTTTAAGTTTCTTGAATGTCTTCCCGTCAAGGCGACACTGGAAGCTCAAGTAAAACCAAATAACTTATCTACATTAATGAAATGATAGTTTGAAAGGAAATAACTTGATCCTTTTCGTCTCTATATGCAGAACATGGCACTGAGATCAGTTATCAAGACTGGCTGATTTTAATATCAAAACAACATGCGTTGTTTCAGTGGACTCTCGACATTGTTGAGGACAGAATCAGTGTTCTCGTCAGCTCCTCCGGACATTCCCACCGTCGATTAGTGCATTAGGGTCTCAGTCGGTCTGGGTCGGAGGTTTGGGATGAGGTTTTTGAGCGTTTGTATCATTTGGAAGCTCAAATACCTACTCCAGCTATGGTAGAGAATCTGGAGCTTCTATTGGGTTGTTGCTGGAGACTGAATATAGATCAAAGTTCTTGGTGAATATATACAGTGATGTTGTACGTAGTAGAAACATTACATTGTAGCTTACCAATTACGTCCTCCTCAAGAAAAAAAAGTTGTTATATATGTGACAATATGTTGAAGGATTTGCAACAACAACAGTTGGAAGAGTAACATGAGTGCAGAGCACCATTGTGTGGTGAGCAAGTGTTGTTAATGAAATATGTTTTGATGCTTGGGTTTTACATAGCTGATGTTGCCAATTCAAGCTGAAATTTACCAAAAGCATAAACCTTAGATAATGTTAAAGACTAATATAAACGTGCTGTAAATCCATAGCACTGACAGTTTTCTAAAAGCTGGGAGTTAAAAACAAGATTATGCAAGTAAAATCAGAGTTCAATATCATAGTCATTCAAGTATCGCTTATGTGATGCAAATCACTAGAAAATATTGTAACAACAAAGTTAAAACATGGAAATTACACAAACAATTTGGTATGATTTTAAGAAACACACGCTGAATCAAATTATAGTATGTAATAGAAGCAATCAAATTATAGTATTTGACATTACATCCGAGTGTATATTAACTTTCTTATTGTGGTTGATGATTACTCACGTGCAGTTTGGACTTACCTCATGCTTGAAAAATTGGAAGTTTCAACACTTATTAAAAAAATTGTGTTATGAGTGAAAGACAATTTGGCCGCATTGTGAAGATAGTTTGAACAGACAGTGGTACTGAATTTATGGTCCTGAAATCATTCTTCCGAGAACAAGGGATCATGCATCACATATCTTGTGTTGATACTCCTCAGCAGAATGGGACAGTATAAAGAAAGCACATGCACATTCTTAATGTAGCATGCGCATGTCTGTTCAAATCTCGGCTTCCAGTAAAGTTTTGGGTGAGAGCATTCTAACAGCCGCTCATATCATCAACCGAACGCCTACACAACTTCTTGACGGGAAAACACCATACGAAATGTTTCATGGTAAGCCACCAGTTTATGATCTGGTACGTGTATTTGGCTCCCTATGCTATGCACATTCGTGACAAGGCAGCAAGGATAAATTCGCATAAAAGAGTAGAAAATTCATCTTTGTTGGCTATCCGTTTGGTAAAAAAGCTTGGAGACTATATAATACCGAAACCAATGAGTTCTTTACTAGTCAGAGATGTAACCTTCTTTGAAGATGAATTTCTGGGGATCGAAAGCACAAATTATGTGTCGCCACCGGTTCTACAAAATAATGAAGCTATTGATGACCGGTTGTTACCCATAGTGCAATCAAGGGGGAGAAATGAGGTTCCTGCACCAGTCTAACAATCAAAGGAGCCTGCTGAAACGGGTGTAAACTCGGCACCATTGCCTACTGATACTAATGTTCCAGCAGAACCTGGAGTCTTGACTGATAAATCTGATACTACTGAGTAATGTGGTACTCCGAGTTCACCTTCAGATACGCACCACTCTCCTAAAATACCTGAAACCATGACTCATGAGGGGTCCATTTCTCCAGGACTCCCTGAGATTCTAGGGAGTGGTCATCGCAGCATGAAACCTTCTATTCTGCTCAAGAACTTTGTCACTCATGCTGCCTCTGCTAATAACCCCTCACGCGTCTCTTCTTCACCTGATCAGAGTTCATAACCAATGGTCACAGGTAAGACAATGTATCCTATTGCTAACTACTTAATATCATCTGTTTTTAATGAAAAACACCAGGCCTTTCTTGTGACGATTACTACGGAATGCATACCTAAGTCCTACAAAGAATCGGGATATGAAAACATAAGTCACTGCATTAGAAGATAATCATACATGGGATATAACAACACTACCTCCTGGTAAAAAAGCAATCGAATGTAAGTGGGTTTATACGAAGAAATACACGGCCGACGGCACCGAAGAACGGCCTAAAGCCAGATTGGGTTCCTGTGGAAATCATCAAAAGGGAGGAACTTATTATAAAGATACTTTTGCACCATTTGTGAAGATGAGGACGGTACGATTTCTTAAAAAAAATTGCAGCATCAAAAAGATGAGAGATTCACCAGATGGATGTTCATAATGTATTCTTGCATGGCAAACTTAAAGAAGAAATCTACATACAACTACGACCTGGTTTAAAGCCAGTGATCTTACATACAACTATTTTGATAGTGGCTATCGGCCAGGTTCAGCAGATGATCTTTAATACCAAATAAGTCAATAAGAAAATGGCAGAAAGGGAAAGAAGAAAGTAATGATCAAGAAAACAATTACCAAAAAGGCTTTAAAAGCTTCTGGACAGACTGATCTGTCTAGGAACGCTTCCAAGGATCTGCTGTAAAATAATTTGCTATCGTTTTGTTTGTTTGTTTTCATTTACCCCTTTGTTTCCAGCTCGGTGAGACAGTTGAGGGCACATATTTTTGTATGATGATGGTATCTTGAATCGTTGGGTATGTAGTCAGTGCAAATACTGTCACATTTGTGATACATGAGAGCCATTTTTTTTCTCTTTTGCTCTTTAATTTTTATAATATATTTTGCTGTTGTATAGCACATAAAATATTGGTCAAATCTCTCAAATAGATTTTTTTAAAAAAATTGTCACAAAAATAGATTTCAAAGAAAAATGACTAAAATAATTCTTTTATATTTAAAATTTTAATATTATTTTTTAGTTTTATGTTTTATCTCCAAAATTCCACCCATAAAATATGCAAATGGTGCGGACAGACCTATTTCTTATATTTGTTGCTGCAAGTTCTAACCTTCTTGTTCGTCTTATGGCTAGTCTTCTTGTGGACCAAATAATTCTTAATTATTTATGTATCCTCCACTTTACTCCACAAAGATCATTATGTGATATTGTTTTGAGATAATAACCAAAATAGATTTAAAAAGGTTTTTGTCCCCAAAATATCATTTAAGAAGAAAAAATATCAAAATAAACTTTATTAAAGGATAT
>CAJHQQ010005218.1:0-19079 GCA_905132885.1 Moricandia moricandioides
TTTATCAAATCTTTCAGGGGGGGGGGGGAATGGAACTGAAACTGAACATGATCAAGATGAGGAAGGATCAGGCATTCATGATCAAGATGTGGATCAAGGAAATGTGGAGGAAGAAGAAAGAGATGAGCAAGATGAGCATGAAGAAGGAGAGGTAGAACAACCTCAACCTGCGGTTCAACCACTGAGGAGGAGTACAAGAGTAAGAAACCCTCCATCAAACTGGATAAACACCAGAGTATATTACAATGCGCAGGCTGTGGAACATCCATCTCAAGTATCTTGCTCTTTAGCATTCTATCCTAAAGATCACTGTGCCTTTATGACAAGTATGGATGAGAGTTATGTTCCAGCATCCTATGAGGAGGCAATCAAGGATAAGGAGTGGAAGGAATCAGTAGGAGCTGAGGCTGATGCAATGGTTAAGAATGATACTTGGTATGAGAGTGAGCTACCAAGAGGGAAGAAGGCAGTGTCTAGTAGATGGACCTTCACAATCAAATATCTAGCAAATGGGAAGGTAGATAGAAAGAAGACTAGATTGGTTGCTAGAGGATTTACTCAGACTTATGGTGAAGACTACCTAGATACTTTTGCTCCAGTTGCAAAGCTCCACACCATTAGAATAGTATTGTCAGTAGCAGTGAATCTGGAATGGGGTCTTTGGCAAATGGATGTGAAGAATGCATTCCTACAAGGAGAACTTGAAGATGAAGTCTATATGTATCCTCCACCTGGTTTGGAACATATGGTGAAGAAAGGAATTGTTCTAAGGTTGAAGAAAGCTATATATGGTCTTAAACAGTCACCAAGAGCTTGGTACAACAAACTCAGCACCACCTTGAATGGAAGAGGCTTCAAAAGGTCTCAACTCGATCACACCCTCTTCACACTCACTACATCCTCAGGTATAGTTGTCCTTCTAGTATATGTTGATGATATCATCATTACTAGAAGTGATAAGGCAGGTATACAATCTACTAAAGACTATCTAAAATCTGTCTTTGAAATTAAAGATTTGGGGGAGATGAAATACTTTCTTGGAATTGAGTTATGTAGGTCTAAGGAAGGTTTATTTCTGTCCCAAAGAAAGTATACACTTGATCTTTTGAAAGATGCAGGGATGTATGGAGGGAAGACATCTAGAACTCCTCTTGAAGATGGATATAAAGTTCCACGTGAGGGGGAGATTGAAGACAGTCCACCATTTCAAGATACCAAGCTTTATAGAAAGCTTGTTGGTAAGTTGATTTACTTAACCATAACAAGACCTGATATATGCTTTGCTGTGAATCAGGTGAGTCAACATCTGCAAGCCCCAAAGGAGCATCACTGGAACATGGTTAATAGACTACTCATGTACCTGAATGGATCAATCAATCAAGGAGTGTGGATGGGTTGCAACAAGAGCACTGAAGTGGTAGGGTATTGTGATGCTGATTGGGCTGGAGATAGGATGGATAGGAAGTCTACAACTGGTTATTGCACATTCATTGGAGGGAATCTGTTCACTTGGAAGAGCAAGAAGCAGAAGGTGGTGTCATGCTCAAGCGCAGAAGCTGAATATAGAGCCATGCTGAAGCTGACAAATGAGTTGATATGGATGAAGGGCATACTGAAGCACTTGGGGGTTCATCAAGACACACCTATGACCATGCATTGTGACAATCAAGCAGCCATCCACATTGCCTCCAACTCGGTGTTCCATGAAAGAACAAAGCATATTGAAGTGGATTGCCATAAGATGAGGCAAATGATTGTATCCGGAGATATCTTACCTTGCTACACAAGGAGTGATGATCAACTAGCAGATGTGTTCACCAAGGCAGCTAGACAGAAGACTATTGAGTCCATTCACACGAGGTTAGGACTCATTGATCTCACCATAAGGAGCTGATCCCCTTTGTCATGAGGTCTTTACTCTTTTCCTTGTTAAGGTTTTATCCCTAAGGAGGGTTTTCTTTGATAAGGTTTTTAATGAGGAAGATCTCATGGCATCCAAGCTTGATTGATTTCCATAGTCAAGCTTGAGGGGGAGTGTTGAATAAGATGGTTAAGTGATAGAGGAAGCATAGAGGATTTGGGAGGAAGTAAGTTTTGGGTGTCCGTACAAATGCCGTACAAGAGGCCGTACAAGTGGCCGTACACCCAAACTTACCTTGAAGATGAAGTTACCCGGGGAAGAAGTAACTCGACCAAGAGTTACATTTATCACTTACCATGCGGATAAAGCTTGACCAAAGGGATAAGAGAGGCGCGTCTAACAGGCTGGCTCATGGCTAGAAAGGAAGAGCATCTGGTCAAGATGCCTTTGGCATCAAGCGTGTGGAGCTTCTGGTCCAAGTATTTCAAATAGACGCTCCACCCCGGCTTGACTACACACGTTTAGCTTTAGTTTACGTTGAAACTGTGAGATTTAAGAGAAACAGAGAAGAAATCGACCAAGAACTAAATAAAATGTCTTAAGAACATGAAGAACAGCAAGAGAGAGAAGAGAGCATTTTGAGAGAGAGAGAGATAGCTTAGGGAAGCAGAATAAGATTTATTTCCATTGCCTTAATTGTTGTCTGGAACAATACATATATAGAGGGGAGAGAGGTTCCTAGGGTTCCTAGGAAAATAGTAAAGTAAGTAAAACAATAAACAATAGGGAGAGTGAGTCCAAAATGGTCCCCAACTGTCCAGGAGCAGGAGCTGACGAGTCACAATGGTCCCCAACTGTCCAGGAGCAGACGAGTCAGTCTTGAGAGTGACATATCCTAACTGGTCCAAGGCTGGTCTCCTTATCTTCACATGTGATCCAACTCCTGTCCAAATTCAAACTTGCCTTAGGCAAATTAAGTGGGAAATTCGAAATCCCTCTTGCTCCACTTTCTCCTTTTCTTGCCTTACACTCCAAGCTTAAACCCTAGGTTGTACGGATCACCTTGCTTCCCAAGTTATCTTGAATCGACTTTCTCCTTACTTATTCTTGCTTCATCTCAACACTCCCCCTCAAGCTTGACCATAGTGACTGGTCAAGCTTGGAAACCATGAAGCATTCCCTCATTAAAACCTTTAGCTTAGAAAAACCACTTGGGAGAAAACTAAGCCAAGGAAAAAGAGTAGAACACCTCATGGCTAAGAGAATCAGTGGGATGGCATGTCCATGAGTCCAAGCTTTGAATGAATGAACTCACAGACCTTAGAACTTGCTGCTTTGGTAAAGATATCTTCCAACTGATCTTCACTTCGAGTGTAGCAAGGTAAGATAACTTGCTGCTCCACAGCTTGTCTGACCTTGTGACAGTCTACTTCAATGTGTTTGGTCCTCTCATGGAACACACTGTTGGATGCTATGTGTATTGCTGCCTGGTTATCACAATGCATGGTGATGGGAGTTGTAGTATCTATGCCCAAGTCTCTTAATAGGTTCCTGATCCAAATGAGCTCACTAGTTAGCTTCCTCATTGCTCTATACTCTGCTTCAGCACTTGAACATGACACTATCTTTTGCTTCTTGCTCTTCCAGGTGACTAAGTTTCCTCCAATGAAGGTACAATAGCCTGTTGTAGACCTCCTGTCTACTCTATCACCAGCCCAATCTGCATCACAATACCCCACAATCTCTTTGCTCTTGTTACATCCCAGCCATATTCCTTGTCCTGGTGCCTCCCTAAGGTATGTCAAGATCCTTTCTACCATGTTCCAGTGATGCAGCTTTGGTGTTTGCATATGTTGACTGACTTGATTAACAGCAAAGCACACATCTGGTCTGGTGATGGTAAGATAGATGAGTTTTCCAACCATTCTCCTATATTGCTTGACATTTTCGTATGGCTTGTCCTCAATCTCCCCCTCACGCAAGACCTTGTAACCATCTTCTAGTGGTGTCTTGGCTACTCTTCCACCTAGATCACCTGCCTCACTCAACAAATCAAGTGTGTACTTCCTTTGGGATAGGAACAACCCCTCTTTAGATCAGCATATCTCAATCCCTAAGAAGTACTTTAACTCACCCAAGTCTTTGATATCGAATGATGATTTAAGGAATGATTTAGTTAAGAGGATACCTTCCTTGTCACTTCCTGTGATGATGATATCATCCACATACACTAGAATCACCACAATTCCTTCTTGACTCGTGAGTGTGAATAGTGTGTGATCAGCTTCGGATTTCACAAATCCTCTTCCATTGAGTGTGGTGCTGAGCTTGTGATACCAGGCCCTTGGTGATTGTTTTAACCCATAGATGGCTTTCTTCAGTCTAAGAACATTGCCAGGCTTGACAATATGCTCTAGGCTAGGAGGTGGTCTCATGTAAACTTCATCTTCAAGCTCTCCTTGTAAGAAAGCATTCTTCACATCCATCTGCCATAGATCCCACTCCAAGTTGACTGCTAAAGAGAGGATGATTCTTATGGTGTGAAGCTTTGCTACTGGTGCAAAAGTGTCAAGATAGTCTTCTCCATAAGTCTGAGTAAACCCTCTTGCAACAAGTCTTGTCTTGCGCCTCTCCACAGTACCATCAGCATTGTATTTGATTGTGAATATCCACATGCTTGTCACTGCCTTCTTGCCTTTTGGGAGTTCTGCTTCATACCATGTATCATTTACCATCATGGCATTGGTTTCATTCCCAACTGAGTCTCTCCACTCTTTGTGTTCCATAGCTTCCTCATAAGACCTTGGTATGTACTCCTGGTCCAGCTCTCCAATGAACACTACATGTTCCTGAGGGTATTGGGCTAGAGAACACACAGCTTGTGTAGGATGAGCTACTGCTTGAGAGTTGAAGTAGACTCTTGTGTTCACCCAATTGGACGGTGGATGTCTAATCCTGGTGCTCCTTCTTAATGGCTGAACGTTTTCTACATTTTCTTCAGTTGGTGTTTCCTCATCATTACTCACCACTGACCCTTCTTGTTTCTCATCTTGATCATGAGATATTGAACCTTCTTGTTGTGGTTCATTTTGGTTCCCCCCTCAGGATCAAGGTGAGGAACTTCAACAGCTTCATTTTCAGAATCCTCATTGGATTCTTCATTTTGTGGAGTCTGATGGTCTTGTCTTGGCTCAGTCTCAATCTCAACCCTCTCTGGTGGTATACTGATGCCTAGGCTTTGCATTACCCTCCTCAAATTTTCAGCTCTATCCGAAGTTGATTGAGATAGGTCTTTCACCTCATCCCAAATCTTCTCATCATAGTAGCTTCTGGACTCAACAAACCTCACATCTCTAGAGATGAGAACCCTCCTGGTTTCTGGTGAATAACACTTATATCCCTTCTGGTGAGGTGAGTATCCAATGAACATGGCCCTGGTACTTTGTGGTTCAAGCTTGTTCCTTTGTTCTCCTGGAATTAATACAAAGCACAAGCAACCAAATACCCGAAGGTGATCTATAGATGGTCTATGTTTGTTTAGTACCTCGTGGGGAGACTGATCATGGAGAACCTTGGTAGGGATTTTATTGATCAAGTAGCAAGCTGTCATTACAGCATCCCCCCAAAACCTCTTCGGTTAAAAGTGGGATAACTTCTTCATCATAACTCCTATGATCTTGATTCAACTTCAGGGTGATTATAAACTGATTTATGAGTCCAAATAAAGCTTCTTACGTCGTGGTTCATTCTTTTTTTATTAGAATCAAGAAGAAATTTCCAAATCTCCAAACAGGGTAAACTGGAATCACTTCGGTTAAAAGTGGAATAACTTCTTCATCATAACTCCAATGATATTGATTCAACTTCAGGATGATACTCCACTGATTTATGAGTCCAAATAGAGCTTCTTACATCTTGATTCATTTTGGTTTGATTAGAACCAAGAAGAAATTGCCAAATCTCCAAACAGGATAAATTGGAATCACTTCGGTTAAAAGTGGGATAACTTCTTCATCATAACTCCTATGATCTTGATTCAAATTCAGGGTGATTCTACACTGATTATTGAGTCCAAATCAAGCTTCTTACATCTTGATTCATTCTGGTTTTATTAGTATCAAGAATAAATTGTCAAATCTCCAAACATGGCAAACTGGAATCACTTCGGTTAAAAGTGGGATAACTTCTTCATCATAAGTCCAATGATATTGATTCAAAGTCAGGGTGATTCTAAACTTATCTATGAGTCCAAATCAAGCTTCTTACATAGTGATTCATTCTGGTTTTATTTGTATCAAGAAGAAATTGCGAAATCTCCAAACAGGGTAAACTGGAATCACTTCGGTTAAAGTGGGATAACTTCTTCATCATAACTCCTATGATCTTGATTCAACTTCAGGGTGATTCTACACTGATTAATGAGTCCAAATCAAATTTCTTACATCGTGATTCATTCTGGTTTTATTTGTATCAAGAAGAAATTGTCAAATCTCCAAACAGGGTAAACTGGAATCACTTTGGTTAAAAGTGGGATAACTTATTCATCATAACTCCTATGATCTTGATTCAACTCCAGGGTGATTCTACGCAGATTATTGAGTCCAAAGCAAGCTTCTTACATCGTGATTCATTCTGGTGTTATTAGTATCAAGAATAAATTGCCAAATCTCCAAACAGGGTTAACTGGGATCACTTCGGTTAAAAGTGGGATAACTTCTTCATCATAACTCCAATGATATTGATTCAACTTCAGGGTGATTCTACACTGATTTATGAGTCCAAATCAAACTTCTTACTTCTTGATTCATTCTAGTTTGATTAGAATCAAGAAGAAATTGCCAAATCTTCAAACAGGTATATTGGAATCACTTCGGTTAAAAGTGGGATAACTTCTTCATCCTAAGTCCAATGATATTGATTCAACTTCAGGATTATTCTACACTGATTAATGAGTACAAATCAAGTTTCTTGCATCGTGATTCATTCTGGTTTGATTAGAATCAAGAAAAAATTGCCAAATCTCCAAACAGGGTAAACTGGAATCACTTCGGTTAAAAGTGGGATAACTTCTTCATCATAACTCCTATGATATTGATTCAACTTCAGGATGATTATCCACTGATTTATGAGTCCAAATAAAGCTTCTTACATCTTGATTCATTCTGGTTTGATTAGAATCAAGAAGAAATTGCCAAATCTCCAAACAAGGTAAACTGGAATCACTTCGGTTACAAGTGGGATAACTTCTTCAACATAACTCCTATGATATTTATTCAACTTCAGGATGATTATCCACTGATTTATGAGTACAAATGAAGCTTCTTACATCTTGATTCATTTTGGTTTGATTAGAATCAAGAAGAAATTGCCAAATCTCCAAACAGGGTAAACTGGAATCACTTCGGTTAAAACTGGGATAACTTATTCATCATAACTCCAATGATATTGATTCAAGTTCAGGGTGATTCTACACTGATTAATGAGTCCAAATCAAGCTTCTTACTTCTTGATTCATTCTGGTTTCTTAGAATCAAGAAGAAATTGCCAAATCTCAAAACAGGGCCAACTGGAATCACTTCGGTTAAAAGTGGAATAACTTCTTCATCATAAGTCCAATGATATTGATTCAACTTCAGGATGATTCTACACTGATTTATGAGTCCAAATAGAGATTCTTAAATCTTGATTCATTCTGGTTTGATTAGAATCAAGAAGAAATTGCCAAATCTCCAAACAGGATAAACTGGAATCACTTCGGTTAAAAGTGGGATAACTTCTTCATCATAACTCCTATGATATTGATTCATCTTCAGGATGATTATCCACTGATTTACGAGTCCAAATAAAGCTTCTTATATCGTGATTCATTCTGTTTTGATAAGAATCAAGAAGAAATTACCAAATCTCCAACAGGGTAAAGTGGAGTCACTTCGGTTAACAGTGGGATAACTTCTTCATCATAACTCCTATGATCCTGATTCAACTTCAGGGTGATTCTCCACTCATTTATGATTCCAAATAGAGCTTCTTACATCTTGATTCATTCTGGTTTTATTAGTATCAAGAATAAATTGCCAAATCTCCAAACATGACAAACTGGAATCACTTCGGTTAAAAGTGGGATAACTTCTTCATCATAAGTCCAATGATATTTATTCAACTTCTGGATTATTCTACACTGATTAATGAGTCCAAATAAAGCTTCTTACATTGTGATTCATTCTGGTTTTATTAGTATCAAGAAGAAATTGCCAAATCTCCAAACAGGGTAAACTGGGATCACTTCGGTTAAAAGTGGGATAACTTCTTCATCACAAGTCCAATGATATTGATTCAACTTCAGGATGATTATACACTGATTTATGGGTCCAAATCAAGATTCTTACATCTTGATTCATTTTGGTTTGATTAGAATCAAGAAGAAATTGCCAAATCTCCAAACAGGATAAACTGGTATCACTTCGGTTAAAAGTGGAATAACATCTTCATCATAACTCCTATGATATTGATTCAACTTCAGGGTGCTTATCCACTGATTTATGATTCCAAATAAATCTTCTTACATCTTGATTCATTCTGGTTTGATTAGAATAAAGAAGAAATTGCCAAATCTCCAAACAGAGTAAACTGGAGTCACTTCGGTTAAAAGTGGGATAACTTCTTCATCATAACTCCTATGATCTTGATTTAAATTCAGGGTGATCCTAAACTGATTTATGAGTCCAAATCAAGATTCTTACATCGTGATTCATTCTGGTTTTATTAGTATCAAGAGAAATTGCCAACTCTCCAAACAGGTCAAACTGGAGTCACTTCGGTTAAAAGTGGGATAACTTCTTCATCATATATCCAATGATATTGATTCAACTTCAGGGTGATTCTACACTGATTTATGAGTCCAAATCAAGCTTCTTACGTCATGATTCATTCTGGTTTGATTAGAATCATGAAGAAATTGCCAAATCTCCAAACAGGTATACTGGAGTCACTTCGGTTAAAAGTGGGATAACTTCTTCATCATAACTCCTATGATCTTGATTCAACTTTAGGGTGATTCTACACTGATTAATGAGTCAAAATCAAGCTTCTTACATCGTGATTCATTCTGGTTTTATTAGTATCAAGAATAAATTGCCAAATCTCCAAACATGGCAAACTGGAATCACTTCGGTTAAAAGTGGGATAACTTCTTCATCATAAGTCCAATGATATTGATTCAACTTCACTATTATTCTAAACTTATTTATGAGTCCAAATCAGTATTCTTACATCTCAATTCATTCTGGTTTGATTAGAATCAAGAAGAAGTTGCCAAATCTCCAAATAGGACAAACTGGAATCACTTCGGTTAAAAGTGGGATAACTTCTTCATGATAACTCCTATGATCTTGATTCAACTTCAGGGTGATTATAAACTGATTTATGAGTCCAAATAAAGCTTCTTACGTCGTGGTTCATTCTTTTTTTATTAGAATCAAGAAGAAATTTCCAAATCTCCAAACAGGGTAAACTAGAATCACTTCGGTTAAAAGTGGAATAACTTCTTCATCATAACTCCAATGATATTGATTCAACTTCAGGATGATTCTCCACTGATTTATGAGTCCAAATAGAGCTTCTTACATCTTGATTCGTTCTGGTTTGATTAGAACCAAGAAGAAATTGCCAAATCTCCAAACAGGATAAATTGGAATCACTTCGTTTAAAACTGGGATAACTTCTTCATCATAACTCCTATGATCTTGATTCAACTTCAGGGTGATTCTACACTGATTTATGAGTACAAATCAATATTCTTACATCTCGATTCCTTCTGGTTTGATTATTATCAAGAATAAATTGCCAAATCTCCAAACATGGCAAACTGGAATCACTTCGGTTAAAAGTGGGATAACTTCTTCATCATAACTCCTATGATCTTGATTCAACTTCAGGGTGATTCTACACTGATTTATGAGTCCAAATCAAGCTTCTTACATCGTGATTAATTCTGGTTTTATTAGTATCAAGAATAAATTGCCAAATCTCCAAACAGGACAAACTAGAATCACTTCGGTTAAAAGTGGGATAACTTCTTCATCATAAGTCCAATGATATTGATTCAACTTCAGGATGATTCTACACTGATTTATGAGTCCAAATCAAGATTCTTACATCTTGATTCATTCTGGTTTGATTAGAATCAAGAAGAAATTGCCAAATCTCCAAACAGGGTAAACTGGAATCACTTCGGTTAAAAGTGGAATAACATCTTTATCATAACTCCTATGATATTGATTCAACTTCAGTATTATTATCCACTGATTTATGAGTCCAAATAAAGCATCTTACATCTTGATTCATTCTGGTTTGATTAGAATCAAGAAGAAATTGCACAATCTCCAAACAGGGTAAACTGGAGCCAGTTTGGTTAAAAGTGGGATAACTTCTTCATCATAACTCCTATGATCTTGATTAAACTTCAGGGTGAATATAAACTGATTTATGAGTCCAAATAAAGCTTCTTACATCGTGGTTCATTCTTGTTTTATTAGTATCAAGAAGAAATTGCCAAATCTCCAAATAGGGCAAACTGGAATCACTTCGGTTAAAAGTGGGAAAACTTCTTCATCATAACTCCAATGATCTTGCTTCAACTTCAGGGTGATTCTACACTGATTTATGAGTCCAAATCAAGCTTCTTACGTCTTGATTCATTCTGGTTTGATTAGAATCAAGAAGAAATTGCCAAATCTCCAAACAGGTATACTGGAATCACTTCGGTTAAAAGTGGGATAACTTCTTGATCATAACTCCTATGATCTTGATTCAACTTCAAGGTGATTCTACACTGATTAATGAGTCCAAATCATGCTTCTTACATCGTGATTCATTCTGGTTTTATTAGTATCAAGAATAAATTGCCAAATCTCCAAATAGGGCAAACTGGAATCACTTCGGTTAAAAGTGGGATAACTTCTTCATCATAAGTCCTATGATATTGATTCAACATCAGGATTATTCTACACGGATTTATGAGTCCAAATCAGTATTCTTACATCTTGATTCATTCTGGTTTGATTAGAATCAAGAAGAAATTGTCAAATCTCCAAACAGGGCAAACTGGAATCACTTCGGTTAAAAGTGGGATAACTTCTTCATCATAACTCCTATGATCTTGATTCAACTTCAGGGTGATTATAAACTGATTTATGAGTCCAAATCAAGCTTCTTAAATCGTGGTTCATTCTTTTCTTTATTAGAATCAAGAAGAAATTGCAAACTCTCTAAACAGGGTAAACTGGAATCACTTCGGTTAAAAGTAGAATAACTTCTTCATCATAACTCCAATGATATTTATTCAACTTCAGGATGATTATCCACTGATTTATGAGTAAAAATAGAGCTTCTTACATCTTGATTCATTCTGGTTCGATTAGAACCAAGAAGAAATTGCCATATCTCCAAACAAGATAAACTGGAATCACTTCCGTTAAAAGTGGGATAACTTCTTCATCATAACTCCTATGATCTTGATTCAACTTCAGGGTGATTCTAAACTTATTTATGAGGTTAAATCAATATTATTACATCTTGATTCATTCTGTTTTGATTAAAATCAAGAATAAATTGCCAAATCTCCATACAGAACAAACTGGAATCACTTCGGTTTAATGTGGGATAACTTCTTCATCATAAGTCCAATGATATTGATTCAACTTCAGGATTATTCTACACTGATTTATGAGTCCAAATAAAGATTCTTACATCTTGATTCATTCTGGTTTATTTAGAATCAAGAAGAAATTGCCAAATCACCAAACAGGGTTAACTGGAATCACTTCGGTTAAAAGTGGGATAACTTCTTCATCATAACTCCTATGATATTGATTCAGCTTCAGGATGATTCTACACTGATTTATGAGTCCAAATCAGTATTCTTACATATTGATTCACTCTGGTTTGATTAGAATCAAGAAGAAATTGCCAAATCTCCAAAAAGGGTAAAATGGAGTCACTTCGGTTAAAAGTGAGATAACTTCTTCATCATAACTCCTATGATCTTGATTCAAATTCAGGGTGATTCTAGACTAATTTATGAGTCCAAATCAAGCTTCATACATCGTGATTCATTCTGGTTTTATTAGTATCAAGAATAAATAGCCAAATCTCCAAAAAGGGCAAACTAGAATCACTTCGGTTAAAAGTGGGATAACTTCTTCATCATAAGTCCAATGATATTAATTCAACTTCAGGATTATTCTACACTTATTAATGAGTCTAAATAAAGATTTTTACATCGTGATTCATTCTGGTTTTATTTGTATCAAGAAAGAAATTGCCAATTCTCCAAACATGGTAAACTGGAATCACTTCGTGTTAAAAGTGGGATAACTTCTTTCATCATAACTCTTATGATCTTGATTCAACTCCAGGTGATTCTACACTGATTTATGAGTCCACAATCAGCTTCTTACATCGTGATTCATTCTGTTTTATAGTATCAAGAATAAGTTGCCAAATCTCGAAACATGGTAAACTGGGATCACCTTCGGTTAAAAAGTGGCGATAACTTCTTCATCATAAGTCCAATGATATTGATACAACTCAGGGATGATTCTACAACTTATTTATGAGTCTAAATCAAGATTCTACATCTTGATTCATTCTGGTTTGATTAGAATCAAGAAGAAATTATCAAATCTCCCAATAGGGTAAACTGGAATCACTCGGTTCAAAGTGGAATAACATCTTCATCATAACTCCTATGATATTTGATTTCAAACTTCAGGGTGATTATCCACTGATTTATGATTCCAAATAAATCTTCTTACATCTTGATTCATTCTGGTTTGATTAGAATCAAGAAGAAATTGTCAAATCTCCAAACAGGGTAAACTGGAGTCACTTCGGTTAAAAGTGGGATAACTTCTTCATCATAACTCCTATGATCTTGATTCAAATTCAGGGTGATTGTAATATTATTTATGAGTCCAAATCAAGCTTCTTACATCGTGGTTCATTCTAGTTTTATTAGTATCAAGAAGAAATTGCCAACTCTCCAAACATGGCAAACTGGAATCACTTCGGTTAAAAGTGGGTTAACTTCTTCATCATAACTCCAATGATATTTATTCAACTTCAAGGTGATTCTACACTGAATTATGAGTCCAAATAAAGATTCTTACATCTTTATTCATTCTGGTTTGATTAGAATCAAGAAGAAGTTGCCAAATCTCCAAACAGGGGTAAACTGAGATCACTTCGGTTAAAAGTGGGATAACTTCTTCATCATAAGTCCCAATGATATTGATTCAACTTCAGGATTATTCTACACTTATTTATGAGTATAAATCAAGATTCTTACATCTTTATTAATTCTGGTTTGATTAGAATCAAGAAGAAATTGCCAAATCTCCAAACAGGGTAAACTCGAATCACTTCGGTTAAAAGAGGAATAACATCTTCATTATAACTCCTATGATATTGATTCAATTTCAGGGTGATTGTCCACTTATTAATGATTCCAAATAAAGCTTCTTAAATCTTGATTCATTTTGGTTTGATTAGAATCAAGAAGAAATTGCCAAATCTCCAAAAAGGGTAAACTGGAGTCACTTCGGTTAAAAGTGGGATTACTTCTTCATCATAAGTCCTATGATCTTGATTCAAATTCAGGGTGATTCTAAACTGATTTATGAGTCCAAATCAATCTTCTTACATCGTGATTAATGCTGGTTTTATTAGTATCAAGAAGAAATTGCTAACTCTACAAACACGGCAAACTGGAATTACTTCGGTTAAAAGTGGGATAACTTCTTCATCCTCACTCCAATTATATTGATTCAAATTCAGGATGATTATCCACTGATTTATGAGTCCAAATAAAGATTCTTACATCTTGATTCATTGTGTTTTGGTTAGAATCAAGAAGATATTACCAAATCTTGAAACAGGGTAAACTGGAGTCACTTCGGTTAAAAGTTGGATAACTTCTTCATCATAACTCCTATGATCTTGATTAAAATTTAGGGTGATTCTAAACTGATTTATGAGTCCAAATCAAGCTTGTTACATCGTGATTCAATATGGTTTTATTAGTATCAAAAATAAACTGCCAACTCTCCAAATAGGGCAAACTGAATTACTTCGGTTAAAAGTGGGATAACTTTTTCATCATAACTCCAATGATATTGATTCAACTTCAGGGTGATTCTAGACTTATTTATAAGTCCAAATCAAGCTTCTTACGTCTTGATTTATTCTGGTTTGATTAGAATCAAGAAGAAATTGTCAAATCTCCAAACAAGTATACTAGAATCACTTCGGTTAAAAGTTGGGATAACTCTCATCATAACTCCTATGATCTTGATTCAAATTCAGGGGTGGATCTAAACTTATTTATGAGTCCAAATCAAGCTTCTTACATCGTTGATTCATTCTAGTTTTATTTAGTGATCAAGAATAAATTGCCAACTCTCCAAACAGGGGCAAACTGAATTACTTTCGGTTAAAAGTGGGGATAACTTCTTCATCATAACTCCAAAGATATTGATTCAACTTCAGGGTGATTCTACACTGATTTATGAGTCCAAATCAAGCTTCTTACGTCTTGATTTATTCTGGTTTGATTAGAATCAAGAAGAAATTGTCAAATCTCCAAACAGGTATACTGGGAATCACTTCGGTTAAAAGCTGGGATAACTTCTTCATCATAACTCCTATGATCTTGATTCAAATTCAGGGTGATTCTAAAATTATTTATGAGTCCAAATAAACTTCTTACATCGTGGTTCATTCTGGTTTTATTAGTATCAAGAAGAAATTGCCAACTCTCCAAACATGGCAAACTGGATCACCTTCG
Source organism: Moricandia moricandioides (assembly GCA_905132885.1). NCBI lineage: Eukaryota > Viridiplantae > Streptophyta > Magnoliopsida > Brassicales > Brassicaceae > Moricandia > Moricandia moricandioides. Next base: position 14,706 of record CAJHQQ010005218.1, read on the forward strand.
GTTAAAAGTGGGTTAACTTCTTCATCATAACTCTAATGTATTTATTCACTTCAAGGTGATTCTACACTGATGTATGAGTCCAAATCAAACTTCTTACTTCTTGATTCATTCTGGTTTGATTAGAATCAAGAAGAAATTGCCAAAATCTCCAACAGGTTATAGTTTGGAATCACTTCGGCTAAAAGTGGGATAACTTCCTTCATTATAACTCTATGATCTTGATTCAACTTCAGGGTGATTCTACACTGAATTAATGAGTCTAAATCAAGCTTCTTACATCGTGATTCATTCTGGTTTTATTAGAATCAAGAATAAATTGCCAATCTCCAAACATGGCAAACTGGAATCACTTCGGTTAAAAGTGGGATAACTTCTTCATCATAAGGTCCAATGATATTGATTCAACTCAGGATTATTCTACACTGATTTATGAGTCCAAATCAAGATTCTTACATCTTGATTCATTGTTGGTTTGATTATAATCAAGAAGAAATTGCCAAATTTCAAAAAGGGTAAACTGGAGTTCACTTCGGTTAAAAGTGAGATAACTTCTTCATCATAACTCCTATGATCTTGATTCAAATTCAGGGTTATTTTAAATTAATTTATGAGTCCAAATCAAGCTTCTTACATCGTGATTCATTCTGGTTTTATTAGTATCAAGAATAAATAGCCAAATCTCCAAAAAGGGCCAAACTGGAATCACTTCGGTTAAAGTGGGATAACTTCTTCATCATAAGTCCAATGATATTAATTCAACTTCAGGATTATTCTACAACTTATTAATGAGTCTAAATAAAGATTTTTACATCGTGATTCATTCTGGTTTTATTTGTATTCAAGAAGAAATTTGTCAATTCTCCAAACAGGGTAAACTGGAATCACTTCGGTTAAAAGTGGGATAACTTCTTCATCATAAGTCCAATGTGTATTAATTCAAACTTCAGGATTATTCTACACTGATTTATGAGTCCAAATAAAGATTCTTACATCGTGATTCATTCTGGTTTTATTTGTATCTAGAAGAAATTGCCAATTCTCCAAACAGGGTAAACTGGAATCATTTCAGTTAAAAGTGGGATAACTTCTTCATCATAACTCTTATGATTCTTGATTCAAATCCAGGGTGATTCTACACTGATTAATTGATTCCAAATAAAGCTTCTTACATTTTGATCATTCTGGTCTTTATTAGTATCAAGAATAAGTTGCCAAATCTTCGTAACATGGTAAACTGGGATCACTTCGGTTAAAAGTGGGATAACTTCTTCATCATAAGTCCAATGATTATTGATACAACTTCAGGATGATTCGTACACTTATTTATGGAGTCTAAATCAAGATTATTACATCTTGATTCATTCTGGTTTGATTAGAATCAAGAAGAAATTGCCAAATCTCCAAAAAGGGTAAACTAGAATCACTTCGGTTAAAAGTGGAATAACATCTTTATCATAACTCCTATGATATTGATTCAACTTCAGGGTGATTATCCACTGATTTATGAGTCCAAATAAAGCTTCTTACATCTTGATTCATTCTGGTTTTATTAGTATCAAGAAGAAATTGCCAACTCTCCAAACATGGCAAACTGGAATCACTTCGGTTAAATGTGGGTTAACTTCTTCATCATAACTCCAATGATATTTATTCAACTTCAAGGTGATTGTACACTGATTTATGAGTCCAAATTCAAGCTTCTTACTTCTTGATTCATTCTGCTTTGATAAGAATCAAGAAGAAATTGCCAAATCTCCAAACATGTATATTGGAATCACTTCGGTTAAAAGTGGGATAACTTCTTCATTATAACTCTAAGATCTTGATTCAACTTCAGGGTGATTTCTACGCTGATTAATGAGTCTAAATCAAGCTTCTTACATCGTGATTCATTCTGGTTTTATTAGTATCAAGAATAAATTGCCAAATCTCCAAACATGACAAACTGGAATCACTTCGGTTAAAAGTGGGATAACTTCTTCATCATAAGTCCAAAGATATTGATTCAACTTCAGGATTATTCTACACTGATTTATGAGTCCAAATCAAGATTTTTACATCTTGATTCATTCTGGTTTGATTATAATCAAGAAGAAATTGCCAAATCTCCAAAAAGGGTAAACTGGAGTCACTTCGGTTAAAAGTGAGATAACTCTTCATCATAACTCCTATGATCTTGATTCAAATTCAGGGTGATTCTAAACTAATTTATGAGTCCAAATCAAGAAAAAGTTTCCAAATCTCCAAATAGGGTAAACTGGAATCACTTCGGTTAAAAGTGGGATAACTTCTTCATCATAACTCCTATGATATTGATTCAACTTCAGGATGTTTATCCACTGATTTATGAGTCCAAATAAATCTTCTTACATAGTGATTCATTCTGGTTTTATTAGTATCAAGAATAAATTGCCAAATCTCCAAACATGGTAAACTTGGATCACTTCGGTTAAAAGTGGGATAACTTCTTCATCATAAGTCCAATGATATTAATTCAACTTCAGGATTATTCTACACTTATTTATGAGTCTAAATCAAGATTCTTACATCTTGATTCATTCTGGTTTGATTAGAATCAAGAAGAAATTACCAAATCTCCAAACAGGGTAAACTGGAATCACTTCGGTTAAAAGAGGAATAACATCTTCATTATAACTCCTATGATATTGATTCAATTTCAGGGTGATTATCCAGTGATTAATGAGTCCAAATAAAGCTTCTTACATCTTGATTCATTTTGGTTTGATTAGAATCAAGAAGAAATTGAAAAATCTCCAAAAAGGGTAAACTGAAGTCACTTCGGTTAAAAGTGGGATAACTTCGTTCATCATAAATCCTATGATCTTGATTCAAATCAAGGTGATTCTAAACTGATTTATGAGTCCAAATCAAGCTTCTTAACATCGTGATTTCATGCTGGTTTATTAGTATCAAGAATAAATTGCCAAATCTCCAAAAAGGGAAAAACTCGAATCACTTCGGTTTTAAAAATGGGATAAGTTCTTCATCATAAGTCCAATGATATTGATTCCAACTTCCAGGACTTATCTACACTGAATATTATGAGTCCAAATAAAGATTCGTACATCTTGATTCCATTTCTGTTTGATTTAGAATCAGAGAGAGAAATTGGTCAAATGCTCCAAAAAGGGGTAAACTGGAGTCACCTCGGTAAAAGTGGGATAACTTCTTCATCATAATGTCCTATTGATCTTGATTCAAATCAAGGTGATTCTAAACTGGATTTATGAGTCCAAATCCAAGCTGCCTTACATCGTGATTTCAGTCTGGTTTTTATTAGTATCCAAGAATAAATTGCCAAATCTCCAAAAAGGAAAACTCGAATCACTTCGGTTAAAAGTGGGATAACTTCTTCATCATAAGTCCAATGATATTGATTCAACTTCAGGATTATTCTACACTGACTTATGAGTCCAAATAAAGATTCTTACATCTTTATTCATTCTGGTTTGATTAGAATCAAGAAGAAGTTGCCAAATCTCCAAACAGGATAAACTGGAATCACTTCGGTTAAAAGAGGAATAACATCTTCATCATAACTCCTATGATATTGATTCAAATTCAGGATGATAATCCACTGATTTATGATTCCAAATAAAGATTCTTACATCTTGATTCATTCTGGTTTGATTATAATCAAGAAGAAATTACCAAATCTCCAAACAGGGTAAACTGGAATCACTTCGGTTAAAAGTGGAATAACATCTTCATCATAACTCCTATGATATTGATTCAACTTCAGGATGATTCTATACTGATTTATGATTCCAAATAAAGCTTCTTATATCTTGATTCATTCTGGTTTTATTAGAATCAAGAAGAAATTGCCAAATCTCGAAACAAGTATATTGGAATCACTTCGGTTAAAAGTGGGATAACTTCTTCATCATAAATCCTATGATCTTGATTCAAATTCAGGGTGATTTTACACTGATTTATGAGTCCAAATCAAGGTTCTTACATCGTGATTCATTATGGTTTTATTAGTATCAAGAATAAATTGCCAAATCTCCAAACAGGGCAAACTGGAATCACTTCGGTTAAAAGTGGGATAACTTCTTCATCATAAGTCCGATTATATTGATTGAACTTCAGGATTATTCTACACGGATTTATGAGTCCAAATAAAGATTCTTACATCGTGATTCATTCTGGTTTGATTAGAATCAAGAAGAAATTGCCAAATCTCCAAAAAGGGTAAATTGGAGTCACTTCGGATAAAAGAGGGTTAACTTCTTCATCATAACTCCTATGATCTTGATTCAAATTCAGGGTGATTCTAAACTGATTTATGAGTCCAAATAAAGATTCTTACATCGTGATTCATTCTGGTTTGATTAGAATCAAGAAATT
>CAJHQQ010005219.1:0-19078 GCA_905132885.1 Moricandia moricandioides
GCTCTCAATGGATCATTCAAAGGAATGATTCATCATATCTTAAGGTTTGACAAGCTTCCTAGTCTCAATGAAGTTTGTATGATGATCCAGAAGGAGGAGGGTTCAAGAGGGCTCTTCCATGGAACCAGTGAGACTGCCTATGTGAGTAGAGGAAACGCTTTTCAACCAAATGAAAGGAGAAACTACAATCTGAAGTGTGACCATTGCAAGCGCATGGGACATACCAAGGAGAAGTGTTGGGTGCTTAGACCTGAATTGCGACCAAGAAAGGAGATGAACTATCCAGTGAGGAACAATACACCAGTAGGAAGAGATGATGTTGTGAGGAAGTCAGACTTAGATGCTCTTATAAAGAGCATTGCCAAGTTAACCGAGTCTGGTAAGAGCTTCTCAGCTTCTAAAACTCATAAACCAATTATTATAGACTCAGGAGCTTCACACCACATGATTAGTGATTCAGGTTTATTATGCAATATTAGACCTCACTTGGGGAAAGTTAGTATTGCTAATGGTCAGGACATAGCAGTTAGAGGAGTTGGTGAACTAGAACTGTTTAGTAAGAACTCTGAGGCTTTATACATGCCAGAATTCACATCTAATCTGTTATCTGTCCAAAATGCAACAAAGGATCTTGAATGCTTGGCAGTGTTTAGTGCTGATGACGTATGGTTTCAGGACAATAAGTCAGGAGAGAAGATTGGGGAAGGAAGTGCTAAAGATGGTCTGTATCTTTTGGATAGCATTAAACCAGCAGTGTTCCACTCAGCTATGAAGTCTGGTTGTACTGATGTTTTTTGGCATGCTAGACTTGGCCATCCAAACTCCCAAGTCCTTAAACTTGCTTTACCAAGACTGGATCAAGATCATCTTGGATGTGAATCTTGCATTCTGGGGAAACATTGTAGTTAGTTTTCCTGAGTCAACTACTATGTATGATGAGTGTTTTGATCTAGTTCATTCTGATGTATGGACAGCCCCATGTACCTCCAGAGATCAATACAAATATTTTGTTTCCTTCATTGATGAGAAATCAAAGTTTACATGGGTTACTCTCTTGCCATCAAAGAGCCTTGTTCTTGAAGCATTCACAAAGTTTCAAGAATATGTATCTACTCAGTATGGAGCTAAGATCAAGGTATTCAGAAGCGATAATGGTGGAGAGTACATGAGCAAAGAATTCAGAAGGGTATTGGAGAGGCATGGCATTGTGCATCAAACCTCTTGCGCTTACACTCCCCAACAAAATGGAGTGTCTGAACGCAAGAATAGACACCTTATGGAAGTTGCAAGAACCATAATGTTTGATAGAGGAGTTCCTAAGGAGTATTGGGGAGATGCAGTTATGACTTCAGCTTATCTAATCAATAGGCTTCCAACAAAACAGCTTGGAGAAGCTTCACCATATGAGATCCTGAATGGCACTAAACCAAACTATGAACATATGAAGGTGTTTGGTTGTGTGTGCTATGTCTTTGTTCCAGAGGCCCAAAGGAACAAACTGGAACCAAGAAGCATCAGATGTATGTTTATAGGATACTCTCCAACTCAGAAGGGATACAAGTGCTATGATCCAAGCACAAGGAAGGTGTATATCTCCAGGGAAGTTAAATTTGATGAAGCACATGGATACTTTGATAAGAAGGACTGGAAGAGCGTGGAAGACCTTACTTCATCTAGTGATGTGATCATGGAAAGCACCAAAGAATGGAAGCATGAACATGAACCTGAAGAGCTTGAGGATGCAACCTTTAAGAGTGCATTTGCTGTGATCATGGACCGGATCACTAAGGAGAACAAGGAGAGTCTAGAAGAGCCACAAGAAGCCACATTGCACCAGCAACTTGGTGATGATGCTCTAGCCATTCCTGAAGGTCCCATGACTCGTTCCAGAGTCAAGAAGCTTAAGGAGAATGTGTTGGATTACTCACTTCACATCCACAACAAGAAGGTCTTGGACAAGGTCTGATCCGAGATGTCATGATCACCATTCAAGCCATGTCTACATCAAACTGAGTTAGTGTCTAGGCAAGACATGGGGTGCGTGCTCTTTTCCTTGCTTTTGGTTTTGTCCCACGAGGTTTTCCAGGAGGAAGGTTTTTAACGAGGCCACAACTTGTCTACACATCACCTAAGTCCTATCTCGGTCCAAGACTCAAAGAAGTTACATTTTTATTCCATTTTTAAGCTTAAGTTAAATTTAGACTATAGTTTCCTTTCTTTCCTTTTCTTGCTTAATGTCGAAACCCTAGAGGATTTGTCTCTGGTTTCTTATTTAAAGGGGTTCTCTACACCCTCTTGTAATCATCCAGCTTTTTAATATCAAGTTATCTTTTCTCCTTGACGGCTCTCTCTCTAGAAAGGTGTCGAGTTCTGGTGTGTAGTATCCAGAGTCTAAGGGTGTCTAATTTGGTGTGTCATATCCAAGTTATTCATCTAGGAGTATCAAGAGATCATCCATCCCTCTTGTGTCACCATTCAACCCACACGCCTTGAAGGACTTTAGTCTCTGATTCGTTCTTGCAAGGATCTATCCATTCCCATCAACCAAAGAGCATCCTAGGGACGCATCAAGTGGTATCAGAGCAACTTTGGTTGGGAAGTACTCGCTATCCTTTGTATTCTCTTGTTTCTTTTTGTTTGTCTCATCCGTGTATCATCTATATCAATCTATATCATCTTGAATAAGCATTAGAACTCTTTGTTTAGGGGCTGCTCGTGACTGCATAAGTGTTTAGACAAGAAATTTTAGACTTTCCTTTTTTGGTTTCATGCGAAAACCCTAGAGAGATAAAAACCCTAGCCGCATGTACCTTGTTGTCGATCACTTTGTGCATTAGTTTAGCTTGTCTATCACCTTGAACACGAGCATATTGAGGCTATTAGGGTGCTAGAAACCCTTAGGAGTGATTAGGAAAAAGCTTAGAAGTGTTTCCTTTTTGCTTGAATCTTTTTCCTTTTTGCTAGTCGATTTCCTTTTCACTTTTGTCTTGCATTGTAAGCTTGTTTGCTTTTCCTTTTTGCTTGATTTCTTTTTCCTTTTTGCTTGTCTTGTTCCCTAGAAACCTTTTACTGGTTATTTTGGGTTACCTTTGCGTGCAGGAAGCATGGAAGTCGAGTCAGAAGAAGAAGCTTCACTCGCCAGGAAGGACAAGTATCTCATGGAGGCTATGTCGGCTCAACTTAACCAAAACATGGTAGCAACCATGACCGAGATGATGAGGACCAACCTCAATGACATCAGGAGAGAGCTTAGAGAAGACATTAGGAGAGCTACTAGTCAAGCACCAAACCGAGAGACTAGGAGAGAAAGAGAGAGGAGAGAGGAGAGACCTCATGCAACTCGCCAAGAGCATGAAGGTTATGAGGAGACTGACAATGAGTATGAGCACCTCAGTTCATCCTCAAGAGGACATAGGCGTGTCCAAGAGAGAAGGATGAACCAGGGAGATGAGCTTGCTGGTTTGAAGATCAAGATACCCCCATTCCATGGCAAAGCTGATCCGGATGCCTACCTTGAGTGGGAGAAGAAGATTGAAAGTCTTGATGGAAAGGAACCAATCTGTTACCGCAAGGAGAAGACAGTCTCTAAGCCATCTAAAGAAGATAAACAATTATGTTTATTCAGTGAAGAGGTTAAGGAGGCATTGTTACAAGTAATGATGGATGTGGAGAAGCAAATCAAACGGACCAACACAACACGTCCATCCATTGAAACACAGCATCAAGAACCAGCACCAGTTGCGCCTATCCAAGAAGATCAAGACAAAGTAACCTCCCATATCTTTCATAAAGAAGAGCAGCCTGTTCAGAACGTCATGGTCCCTTTAAAACAACACCTGGTAGAAGAGAAGACACCCAGGGAACCTCAGAGAGCTCGTAGAATGAATCAACTAATTGTCTTTGATCCATGCGATTTCCAAAGGACCTTCTTAGGTACTTTTCTGTTCACTCCTTTTGTTTGGTACAAGAAAGGAGAAGTGGAACTATCAAGACATGACTTGGACACGAGACATGTTGTATTTGAGCCTGGAGGAGAGGTCTTGAATCAGAAGAACAAGATCAAACAGGTTAAGAAGAGTTCAGCTGCACCAACATTGGATTTTGTGTGAGATTTAAGGGAAACAGAGAAGAAATCGACCAAGAACTGAACAAAATGTCTTAAGAACATGAAGAACAGCAAGAGAGAGAAGAGAGCATTTTAAGAGAGAGAGAGATAGTTTAGGGAAGCAGAATAAGATTTATTCCCATTGCCTTAATTGTTGTCTGGAACAATACATATATAGAGGGGAGAGAGGTTCCTAGGGTTCCTAGGAAAATAGTAAAGTAAGTAAAACAATAAACAATAGGGAGAGTGAGTCCAAAATGGTCCCCAACTGTCCAGGAGCAGGAGCTGACGAGTCAGAATGGTCCCCAACTGTCCAGGAGCAGGCAAGTCAGTCTTGAGAGTGACATATCCTAACTGGTCCAAGGCTGGTCTCCTTATCTTCACATGTGATCCAGCTCCTGTCCAAATCAAACTTGCCTTAGGCAAATTAAGTGGGAAATTCGAAATCCCTCTTGCTCCACTCTCTCCTTTTCTTGCCTTACACTCCAAGCTTAAACCCTAGGTTGTACGGATCACCTTGCTTCCCAAGTTATCTTGAATCGACTTTCTCCTTACTTATTCTTGCTTCATCTCAACACTCCCCCTCAAGCTTGACCATAGTGACTGGTCAAGCTTGGAAACCATGAAGCATTCCCTCATTAAAACCTTTAGCTTAGAAAAACCACTTGGGAGAAAACTAAGCCAAGGAAAAAGAGTAGAACACCTCATGGCTAAGAGAATCAGTGAGATGGCATGTCCATGAGTCCAAGCTTTGAATGAATGAACTCACAGACCTTAGAACTTGCTGCTTTGGTAAAGATATCTGCCAACTGATCTTCACTTCGTGTGTAGCAAGGTAAGATAACTTGCTGCTCCACAGCTTGTCTGACCTTGTGACAGTCTACTTCAATGTGTTTGGTCCTCTCATGGAACACACTGTTGGATGCTATGTGTATTGCTGCCTGGTTATCACAATGCATGGTGATGGGAGTTGTAGTCTCTATGCCCAAGTCTCTTAATAGGTTCCTGATCCAAATGAGCTCACTAGTAAGCTTCCTCATTGCTCTATACTCTGCTTCAGCACTTGAACATGACACTATCTTTTGCTTCTTGCTCTTCCAGGTGACTAAGTTTCCTCCAATGAAGGTACAATAGCCTGTTGTAGACCTCCTGTCTACTCTATCACCAGCCCAATCTGCATCACAATACCCCACAATCTCTGTGCTCTTGTTACATCCCAGCCATATTCCTTGTCCTGGTGCCTCCCTAAGGTATCTCAAGATCCTTTCTACCATGTTCCAGTGATGCACCTTTGGTGTTTGCATATGTTGACTGACTTGATTAACAGCAAAGCACACATCTGGTCTGGTGATGGTAAGATAGATGAGTTTTCCAACCATTCTCCTATATTGCTTGACATTTTCATATGGCTTGTCCTCAATCTCCCCCTCACGCAAGACCTTGTAACCATCTTCTAGTGGTGTCTTGGCTACTCTTCCACCTAGATCACCTGCCTCACTCAACAAATCAAGTGTGTACTTCCTTTGGGATAGGAACAGCCCCTCTTTAGATCGGCATATCTCAATCCCTAGGAAGTACTTTAACTCACCCAAGTCTTTGATATCGAATGATGATTTAAGGAATGATTTAGTTAAGAGGATACCTTCCTTGTCACTTCCTGTGATGATGATATCATCCACATACACTAGAATCACCACAATTCCTTCTTGACTGGTGAGTGTGAATAGTGTGTGATCAGCTTCGGATTTCACAAATCCTCTTCCATTGAGTGTGGTGCTGAGCTTGTGATACCAGGCCCTTGGTGATTGTTTTAACCCATAGATGGCTTTCTTCAGTCTAAGAACATTGCCAGGCTTGACAATATGCTCTAGTCCAGGAGGTGGTCTCATGTAAACTTCATCTTCAAGCTCTCCTTGTAAGAAAGCATTCTTCACATCCATCTGCCATAGATCCCACTCCAAGTTGACTGCTAAAGAAAGGATGATTCTTATGGTGTGAAGCTTTGCTACTGGTGCAAAAGTGTCAAGATAGTCTTCTCCATAAGTCTGAGTAAACCCTCTTGCAACAAGTCTTGTCTTGCGCCTCTCCACAGTACCATCAGCATTGTATTTGATTGTGAATATCCACATGCTTGTCACTGCCTTCTTGCCTTTTGGGAGTTCTGCTTCATACCATGTATCATTTACCATCATGGCATTGGTTTCATTCCCAACTGAGTCTCTCCACTCTTTGTGTTCCATAGCTTCCTCATAAGACCTTGGTATGTACTCCTGGTCCAGCTCTCCAATGAACACTACATGTTCCTGAGGGTACTGGGCTAGAGAACACACAGCTTGTATAGGATGAGCTACTGCTTGAGAGTTGAAGTAGACTCTTGTGTTCACCCAATTGGAAGGTGGATGTCTAATCCTGGTGCTCCTTCTTAATGGCTGAACGTTTTCTACATTTTCTTCAGTTGGTGTTTCCTCATCATTACTCACCACTGACCCTTCTTGTTTCTCATCTTGATCATGAGATATTGAACCTTCTTGTTGTGGTTCATTCTGGTTCCCCCCCTCAGGATCAAGGTGAGGAACTTCAACAGCTTCATTTTCAGAATCCTCATTGGATTCTTCATTTTGTGGAGTCTGATGGTCTTGTCTTGGCTCAGTCTCAATCTCAACCCTCTCTGGTGGTATACTGATGCCTAGGCTTTGCATTACCCTCCTCAAATTTTCAGCTCTATCCGAAGTTGATTGAGATAGGTCTTTCACCTCATCCCAACTCTTCTCATCATAGTAGCTTCTGGACTCAACAAACCTCACATCTCTAGAGATGAGAACCCTCCTGGTTTCTGGTGAATAACACTTATATCCCTTCTGGTGAGGTGAGTATCCAATGAACATAGCCCTGGTACTTTTTGGTTCAAGCTTGTTCCTTTGTTCTCCTGGAATTAAGACAAAGCACAAGCAACCAAATACCCGAAGGTGATCTATAGATGGTCTATGTTTGTTTAGTACCTCGTGGGGAGACTGATCATGGAGAACCTTGGTAGGGATTTTATTGATCAAGTAGCAAGCTGTCATTACAGCATCCCCCCAAAACCTCTTAGGTACATTTGTATGGAACATCATGCTTCTGGCCACCTCCATAAGATGTCTATTCTTTCTCTCAGCCACACCATTTTGCTGTGGAGTATATGGACAGCTTGTTTGATGGATCACTCCATGTTTTGCTAAGTGTTGCTTGAATGCATTGCTGGTGTATTCTCCTCCATTATCTGATCTAAAAAGTTTTATCTTGGCATTGAAATGGTTAGACACATAAGTTTGAAAGTTTATGAATGCATCTAACACCCTATCCTTTGATTGTAGCAGTGTTATCCAAGTATACTTTGATTTCTCATCTATAAATGTCACAAAGTACTTATGATGTTCCCTAGAAGCACAAGGAGCAGTCCACACATCAGAATGAATTAAATCAAAGCAACTTTCATAGATTGTACTAGATTTAGGAAACACTGTTTTGCAATGCTTGCCTAAGATACAAGCTTCACAATCTTTTTGGAATGAAATACTAGGCAACATGATGTTCAAGGCACGAGAGTGAGGATGTCCTAATCTAGCATGCCACATTACATCTTCAGGGAAATTAAAACTTGAATTTAAAGCATAAGATAAGTCAGCTGAAAGCTTGGTGTCTTCAAGCAAGTACAAGTCTCCCTTGGTAACACCTTTACCAAGCAACTTACTAGTTTCAATATCCTGAAAGTAGACATCATTAGGAGTGAAGGTAACACTGCAATTCAAGTCATTAGTGGCCCTTTTAACTGATAACAAATTCGAGGTGAAACTAGGCATATAGAAAGCTTTAGAATCCTTGTTAAACAACCTAAGATCACCTACTCCTTTAATTGGTACTCTTTCTCCATTAGCTATCATAACATTTCCTAAGGCAGGAACAATGTTTTTAATCAAGTTCAGATCACTTATCATGTGGTGGCTAGCTCCTGAATCTATAACTAAAGGTTTTGTAAATTTAGAACCAGCTAAAGCATTCAAAGAGATACCACTAGTTGAAGCATGTAAAGAAGTACCAAGTGTGTTACCAGAGTTGTCCTTGAGGATTTTGATGAGAGCCTCAATGTCAGATCGCTTGATGGTTTCATCTTGAGTGTTCCTCAAGGTTGAGCAGCTACTGGATGCCAAGGTCTTACCCTCAGTTGCAACCTTTGTGTGTGTAGTTGGACGCAAAGAGTTTGGAGTAGCTGGATCACTCACTTCACCAGAGAAGTGTGCTTTTGCATCATTGTATGGGGTCCTGAACTTCTGAGGTTTGAGGTGAGGGTGAAGGATCCAGCACTTGTCCTTTCCATGTCCCTTCTTCTTGCAATGGTCACAAACCCATATCTTCTTGTCTTCAGGTTTGTAGAAACTCTTGTTTGCAAAACCATCAGCCTGGTTTGCTAGCACAAGTTCTCCTTTACCTCCAAAGAGACCCACTGAGCCTTGCTCTTTCTGGATTTGAGCACACACCTCTTCCAAAGTTGGTAGTTTCTCAGCTCTCAGCAGATGCTTGATCAAGTCATTGTAGCTCGGATTTAGGGTCAGAAGCAAGGCAAATACCTTGTCTTGTTCACGCCTGTCATTCAGAATTGTAGGGTCGACAGTACATGGTCTCAGCATCTCTAACTCAGCCCACAAGGCTCTGAACTTGCCAAAGTGCTGGTTGAAATCCATGTCTTCCTGGTGGAGAGTGTTGATAGCCTTCTTAACTTCAAATACTCTGCTAAGATTAGAAATGTTGCCATACACCTTTTGAAGAGTGTTCCACAACTCTTTGGAAGTTTCACAGTAGGAGTAAGCTTCCAAGATTGAGGCCTCAAGACTGTTTTGAATGATGGACAACACCATGAGATCCTCCTGATCCCACTTGCCCTTGTCAGCCAGAACCATTTCTTTACCATCCTCTCCTAAGATGGTTTTGTTTGAAGGTTTGTCTTCTGTCACATAGGACCAGAGACCTCTTCCTCCTAAAGCAGTCTTGACAAGTCTAGACCACAAGAGGTAGTTAACCCCTTTAAGAGTCACTGGAATCGACACTTTTGAGTTTTCCATCTTTAAATAACTTGAACCAGATGGAAAGAGAGTTTTAAAACTGGAAATGTAAGAACAGAGTGAAAACCAGAGTGAGAAAGAAGTGTAGATTTGCGGAAGTAGTGAAGAGATTAAAGAGAATAGGTCTCAAGAGCATAAGTGCTCTGATACCATGTGAGATTTAAGAGAAACAGAGAAGAAATCGACCAAGAACTGAACAAAATGTCTTAAGAACATGAAGAACAGCAAGAGAGAGAAGAGAGCATTTTGAGAGAGAGAGAGATAGTTTAGGGAAGCAGAATAAGATTTATTCCCATTGCCTTAATTGTTGTCTGGAACAATACATATATAGAGGGGAGAGAGGTTCCTAGGGTTCCTAGGAAAATAGTAAAGTAAGTAAAACAATAAACAATAGGGAGAGTGAGTCCAAAATGGTCCCCAACTGTCCAGGAGCAGGAGCTGACGAGTCAGAATGGTCCCCAACTGTCCAGGAGCAGGCGAGTCAGTCTTGAGAGTGACATATCCTAACTGGTCCAAGGCTGGTCTCCTTATCTTCACATGTGATCCAGCTCCTGTCCAAATTCAAACTTGCCTTAGGCAAATTAAGTGGGAAATTCGAAATTCCTCTTGCTCCACTCTCTCCTTTTCTTGCCTTACACTCCAAGCTTAAACCCTAGGTTGTACGGATCACCTTGCTTCCCAAGCTATCTTGAATCGACTTTCTCCTTACTTATTCTTGCTTCATCTCAACAATTGCACAATCTCCAAACAGGGTAAACTGTAATAACTTCGGTAAAAGTGGGATAACTTCTTCATCATAACTCCTATGATATTGATTCAACTTCAGGGTGATTATCCACTGATTTATGGGTCCAAATCAAGCTTCTTAAATCGTGATTCATTCTGGTTTGATTAGAATCAAGAACAAAATTGCCAAATCTCCAAACACGGTAAACTGGAATCACTTCGGTTAAAAGTAGGATAACTTCTTCATCATAACTCCTATGATATTGATTCAACTTCAGGGTGATTATCCACTGATTTATGAGTCCAAATCAAGCTTCTTAAATCGTGATTCATTCTGGTTTGATTAGAATCAAGAAGAAATTACAACATCTCCAAACAGGGTAAACTGGAATCACTTCGGTTAAAAGTAGGATAACTTCTACATCATAACTCCTATGATATTGATTCAACTTCAGGTTGACTATCCACTGATTTATGAGTCCAAATCAAGCTTCTTACATTGTGATTCCTTCTAGTTTAATTAGAATCAAGAAGAAATTGCCAAATCTCCAAACAGGGTAAACTGGAATCACTTCGGTTAAAATTGAGATAACTTCTTCATCATAACTCCAATGATATTGATTTCAACTTCAGGGTGATTCTACACTGATTAATGAGTCCAAATCAAGCTTCTTACGTCGTGATTCATTCTGGTTTTATTAGTATCAAGAATAAATTCCCAAATCTCCAAACAGGGCAAACTGGAATCACTTCGGCTAAAAGTGGGATAACTCTTCATCATAAGTCCAATGATATTGATTCACTTCAGGATGATTCTAAACTGATTTATGAGTCCAGTTCAAGTTTCTTACATCGTGATTCATTCTGGTTTTATTTGTATCAAGAAGAAATTGCCAAATCTCCAAACAGGGCAAACTGGAATCACTTCGGTTAAAAGTGGGATAACTTCTTCATCATAAGTCCCAATGATATTGATTCAACTTCATGATGATTCTAAACTGATTTATGAGTCCAGATCAAGTTTCTTTCATCGTGATTTCATTCTGGTTTTATTTGTATCAAGAAGAAATTGCCAAATCTCCAAACAGGATAAACTCGAATCACTTTGGTTAAAAGTGGGATAACTTCTTCATCATAACTCCTATGATATTGATTCAACTTCAGGGTGATTATCAACTGATTTATGAGTCCAAATCAAGCTTCTTAAATCGTGATTCATTCTGGTTTGATTAGAATCAAGAAAAAATTGCAAAATTTTTAAACAGGGTAAACTGTAATAACTTCAGTAAAAGTGGGATAACTTCTATGATATGGATTCAACTTCAGGGTGATTATCCACTGATTTATGAGTCCAAATAAAGCTTCTTAAATCATGATTCATTCTGGTTTGATTAGAATCAAGAAGAAATTGCCAAATCTCCAAACAGGGTAAACTGGAATCACTTCGGTTAAAAGTGGGATAACTTCTTCATCATAACTCCTATGATATTGATTCAACTTCAGGGTGATTATCCACTGATTTATGAGTCCAAATCAAGCTTCTTAAATCGTGATTCATTCTGGTTTTATTAGTATCAAGAAGAAATTGCCAAATCTCCAAACAGGATAAACTGGAATCACTTCGGTTAAAAGTGGGATAACTTCTTCATCATATGTCCAATGATATTGATTCAACTTCAGGATGATTCTAAACTGATTTATGAGTCCAGATCAAGTTTCTTTCATCGTGATTCATTCTGGTTTTATTTGTATCAAGAAGTATCAAGAATAAATTCCCAAATCTCCAAACAGGGCAAACTGGAATCACTTCGGTTAAAAGTGGGATAACTTCTTCATCATAAGTCCAATGATATTGATTCAACTTCAGGATGATTCTAAACTGATTTATTAGTCGAGATCAAGTTTCTTAACGTCGTAATTCATTCTGGTTTTATTTGTATCAAGAAGAAATTGCCAAATCTCCAAACAGGGCAAACTGGAATCACTTCGGTTAAAATTGGGATAACTTCTTCATCATAACTCCAATGATATTGATTCAACTTCCAGGGTGATTCTACACTGACTAATGAGTCCAAATCAAGCTTCTTACGTTGTGATTCATTCTGGTTTTATTAGTATCAAGAATAAATTCCCAAATCTCCAAACAGGGCAAACTGGAATCACTTCGGTTAAAAGTGGGATAACTTCTTCATCATAAGTCCAATGATATTGATTCAACTTCAGGATGATTCTAAACTGATTTATGAGTCCAGATCAAGTTTCTTACGTCGTGATTCATTCTGGTTTTATTTGTATCAAGAAGAAATTGCCAAATCTCCAAACAGGGCAAACTGGAATCACTTCGGTTAAAATTGGGATAACTTCTTCATCATAACTCCAATGATATTGATTCAACTTCAGGGTGATTCTACACTGACTAATGAGTCCAAATCAAGCTTCTTACATTGTGATTCATTCTGGTTTTATTAGTATCAAGAATAAATTCCCAAATCTCCAAACAGGGCAAACTGGAATCACTTCGGTTAAAAGTGGGATAACTTCTTCATCATAAGTCCAATGATATTGATTCAACTTCAGGATGATTCTAAACTGATTTATGAGTCCAGTTCAAGTTTCTTACATCGTGATTCATTCTGGTTTTATTTGTATCAAGAAGAAATTGCCAAATCTCCAAACAGGGTAAATTGGAATCACTACGGTTAAAAGTGGGATAACATCTTCATCATAAGTCCATTGATATTGGTTCAACTTCAGGAAGATTATAAACTGATTTATGAGTCCAGATAAAGTTTCTTACATCATGATTCATTCTTGTTTTATTTTTATCAGGAAGAAATTGCCAAATCTCCAAACAGGGTAAACTGGAATCACTACAGTTAAAAGTGGGATAACATCTTCATCATAAGTCCAATGATATTGGTTCAACTTCAGGATGATTCTACACTTATTTATGAGTCCAAATCAAGCTTCTTACATCGTGATTCATTCTGGTTTTATTTGTATCAAGAAGAAATTGCTAAATCTCCAAACAGGGCAAACTGAAATCACTTCGGTTAAAAGTGGGATAACTTCTTCATCATAACTCCAATGATATTGATTCAACTTCAGGATGATTCTAAACTGATTTATGAGTCCAGATCAAGTTTCTTACATCGTGATTCATTCTGATTTTATTTGTATCAAGAAGAAATTGTCAAATCTCCAAACAGGGTAAACTGGAATCACTACGGTTAAAAGTGGGATAACTTCTTCATCATAAGTCCAATGATATTGATTCAACTTCAGGATGATTCTACACTGATTAATGAGTCCAAATAAAGCTTCTTACATCGTGATTCATTCTGGTTTTATTAGTATCAAGAATAAATTACCATATCTCCAAACAGGACAAACTGGAATCACTTCGGTTAAAAGTGGGATAACTTCTTCATCATAACTCCAATGATATTGATTCAACTTCAGGGTGATTCTACACTGATTAATGAGTCCAAATCAAGCTTCTTACATCGTGATTCATTCTGGTTTTATTAGTATCAAGAATAAATTCCCAAATCTCCAAACATGACAAACTGGAATCACTTCGGTTAAAAGTGGGATAACTTCTTCATCATAAGTCCAATGATATTGAATCAACTTCAGGATGATTCTAAACTGATTTATGATTCCATATCAAGTTTCTTACATCGTGATTCATTCTGGTTTTATTTGTATCAAGAAGAAATTGCCAAATCTCCAAACAGGGTAAACTGGAATCACTACGGTTAAAAGTGGGATAACTTCTTCATCATAAATCCAATGATATTGATTCAACTTCAAGATGATTCTACACTGATTTATGAGTCCAAATCAAGCTTCTTACATCGTGATTCATTCTTGTTTTATTAGTATCAAGAAGAAATTGCCAAATCTCCAAACAGGCAAACTGGAATAACTTCGGTTAAAAGTGGGATAACTTCGTCATCATATGTCCAATGATATTGATTCAACTTCAGGATGATTCTAAACTGATTTATGAGTCCAGATCAAGTTTCTTTCATCGTGATTCATTCTGGTTTTATTTGTATCAAGAAGTATCAAGAATAAATTCCCAAATCTCCAAACAGGGCAAACTGGAATCACTTCGGTTAAAAGTGGGATAACTTCTTCATCATAAGTCCAATGATATTGATTCAACTTCAGGATGATTCTAAACTGATTTATGAGTCCAGATCAAGTTTCTTACGTCGTGATTCATTCTGGTTTTATTTGTATCAAGAAGAAATTGCCAAATCTCCAAACAGGGCAAACTGGAATCACTTCGGTTAAAATTGGGATAACTTCTTCATCATAACTCCAATGATATTGATTCAACTTCAGGGTGATTCTACACTGACTAATGAGTCCAAATCAAGCTTCTTACGTTGTGATTCATTCTGGTTTTATTAGTATCAAGAATAAATTCCCAAATCTCCAAACAGGGCAAACTGGAATCACTTCGGTTAAAAGTGGGATAACTTCTTCATCATAAGTCCAATGATATTGATTCAACTTCAGGATGATTCTAAACTGATTTATGAGTCCCATTTCAAGTTTCTTACATCGTGATTCATTCTGGTTTTATTTGTATCAAGAAGAAATTGCCAAATCTCCAAACAGGGCAAAACTGGAAATCACATTCGGTTAAAAGTGGGATAACATCTTTCATCATAAGTCCATTGATATTGGTTTCAACTTCAGAAGATTACTAAAATGATTTATGAGTCCAGATAAAGTTTCTTACATCATGATTCATTCTGGTTTATTTTATCAAGAAGAAAATTGCCAAATCTCCAAACAGGGTAAACTGGAATCACTATCAGTTAAAAGTGGGAATAACATCTTCATCATAAGTCCAATGATATTGATTAAACTTCAGGATGATTCTAAAACTGATTAGAGTCCAGATCAAGTTTCTTACGTCGTGATTCATTCTGGTTTTATTAGTATCAAGAAGAAATTGCCAAATCTCCAAACAGGGCAAACTGGAATCACTTCGGTTAAAATTGAGATAACTTCTTCATCATAACTCCAATGATATTGATTCAACTTCAGGGTGATTCTACACTGATTAATGAGTCCAAAATCAAGGCTTCTTACGTCGTGATTCATTTCTGGTTTTTATTAGTATCAAGAATAAATTCCAAATCTCCAAACAGGGCAAACTGGAATCACTTCGGCTAAAAGTGGGATAACTTCTTCATCATAAGTCCAATGATATTGATTCAACTTCAGGATGATTCTAAACTGATTAATGAGTCCAGTTCAAGTTTCTTACATCGTGATTCATTCTGGTTTTATTTGTATCAAGAAGAAATTGCCAAATCTCCAAACAGGGCAAAACTGGAATCACTTCGGTTAAAAGTGGGATAAACTTCTTCATCATAAGTCCCAATGATATTGATTCAACTTCATGATGATTCTAAAACTGATTTATGAGTCCAGATCAAGTTTCTTTCATCGTGATTCATTCTGGTTTTATTTGTATCAAGAAGAAATTGCCAAATCTCCAAACAGGGCCAAACTGGAATCACTTCGGTTAAAAGTGGGATAACTTCTTCATCATGAACTCCAATGATATTGATTCAACTTCAGGGTGATTCTACACTGATTAATGAGTCCGAATCAAGCTTCTTACCATCGTGATTCATTCTGGTTTTATTAGTATCAAGACCAAATTCCAAATCTCCAAACAAGGGCAAAACTGGAATCACTTCGGTTAAAAGTGGGATAACTTCTTCATCATAAGTCCAATGATATTGATTCAACTTCAGGATGATTCTACACTGATTTAATGAGTCCAAGATCAAGTTTCTTACATCGTGATTCATTCTGGTTTTATTTGTATCAAGAAAAATTGCCATAATCTCCAAACAGGACAAACTGGAATCACTTCGGTTAAAAGTAGGGATAACTTCTTCATCATAACTCTAATGATATTGATTCAACTTCAGGGTGATTCTAAACTGATTAATGAGTCCAAATCAAGCTTCTTTACATTGTGATTCATTATGGTTTTATTAGTATAAGAATAAATTCCCAATCTCCAAACAGGGCAAACTGGAATCACTTCGGTTAAAAGTGGGATAACTTCTTCATCATAAGTCCAATGATATTGATTCAACTTCAGGATGATTCTAAACTGATTTATGAGTCCAGATCAAGTTTCTTACATCGTGATTCATTCTGGTTTTATTTGTATCAAGAAGAAAATTGCCAAATCTCCAAACAGGGACAAACTGGAATCACTTCGGTTAAAAGTGGGATAACTTCTTCATCATAACTCCAATGATATTGATTCAACTTCAGGGTGATTCTACACTGATTAATGAGTCCAAATCAAGCTTCTTACATCGTGATTCATTCTGGTTTTATTAGTATCAAGAATAAATTCCCAAATCTCCAAACAGGGCAAACTGGAATCACTTCGGTTAAAAGTGGGATAACTTCTTCATCATAAGTCCAATGATATTGATTCAACTTCAGGGTGATTCTAAACTGATTTAATGAGTCCAAGTCAAGCTTCTTACATCGTGATTCATTCTGGTTTTATTAGTATCAAGAATAAATTCCCAAATCTCCAAACAGGGCAAACTGGAATCACTTCGGTTAAAAGTGGGATAACTTCTTCATCATAACTCCAATGATATTGATTCAACTTCAGGGTGATTCTACACTGATTTAATGAAGTCCAAATCAATATTCTTACATCGTGATTCATTCTGGTTTTATTTGTATCAAAAATAAATTCCCAAATCTCCAAACAGGGTAAACTGGAATCACTTCGGTTTAAAAGTGGGATAACTTCTTCATCATAACTCCTATGATCTTGAGTCAACTTCAGGGTGATTCGACACTGATTTATGAGTCCAAATCAAGCTTCTTACATCGTGATTCATTTCTGGTTTTATTAGTATCAAGAAGAAATTGCCAAATCTCCAAACAGGGCAAACTGGAATCACTTAGGTTAAAAGTGGGATAACTTCTTCATCATAATGTCCAATGATATTGATTCAACTTCAGGATGATTCTAAACTGATTTATGAGTCCAGATCAAGTTCTTTCATCGTGATTCATTCTGGTTTTATTTAGTATCAAGAAGAAATTGCCAAATCTCCAAACAGGACAACTGGAATCACTTCGGTTAAAAGTGGGATAACTTCTTCATCATAACTCCTATGATCTTGATTCAACTTCAGGGTGATTCTACACTGATTTTATGAGTCCAAATCAAGCTTCTTACATCGTGATTCTGATGCGTCCCCTAGGATGCTCTTTGGTTGATGGGAATGGATAGATCCTTGCAAGAACGAATCAGAGACTCAAGTTCTTCAAGGCGTGTGGATTGAATGGTGACACAAGAGGGATGAATGATCTCTTGATACTCCTAGATGAATGATTTGGATATGACACACCAAACTAAACACCCTTAGACTCTGGATATGACACACCAGAACTCGGCACACTTCTTTTAGAGAGAGAGAGAGCCGCAAAAGATGAATGAACTTGTATTGAAAAGGTTGGATGATTACAAAAGGGTGTAGAGAACCCTTTAAATAAGAAACCAGAGACAACTCCTCTAGGGTTTCGACATGAATCAAAAAAAGGAAAGAACTAAAACTATAGTTTATAAGTTTAAAATGAAATAAAATGCAACTACTATTAGTCTTGGACCGAGAATAGCACTTAGGTGAATATGTAGCACAAGTTGTGGCCTCGTTTAAAAAACCTTCCTCCTGGAAAACCTCGTGGGACAAAACCAAAAGCAAGGAAAGAGCACGCACCCCATGTCTTGCCTAGACACTAACTCAGTTTGGTGTAGAGGATGGCTTGAATGGTGATCAAGACATCTCGGAATCAAACCTTGTCCAAAGACCTTCTTGTTGTGGATGTGAAGTGAGTAATCCAACAACATTCTTCCTTGAGCTTCTTGACTCTGGAACGAGTCATGGGACCTTCAGGAATGGCTAGAGCATCCTCACCAAGTTGGTTGTGCATTGTGGCTTCATGTGGCTCATCTAGACACTCCTTGTCCTCCTTAGTGATCCGGTCCTATGATCACATCATCCCCTCCCTCTTGAAAAGGATTTGTCCTCAAATCAGGTCCATCTACAACAAAAGGAGCCAAGTCAGTGACAAATTGAAGCTATTTGATACATCATACTTACCTTGGAGATCAAGCTTGTAGGCATTGTCATTGATCTTGTGGATGATCTCAAAGGGTCCATCAACCCTTGGCATCAGTTTGGACTTCCTCTCGTTGGGGAACCTATCCTTCCTCAGGTGCAACCAAACTGGTCACCAACTTCAAAGGTCCTCACACGTCTCCCCTTGTTTGCTTGCTTCTCATACAGCTTGGTCTTCTGCTCAATGTTTTGTCTAGCCTTCTCATGAATCTGTTGGACCAACTCGGCTTTCTTCTTGCCATCTAGACTTATGCCTTTCACACTCAGGTAAAGGCATTAGATCCAAAGGAGAGGTGGGATTTGAACCCATAAACAATTTCAAACGGTGAATACTTAGAAGCAGAATGCATAGCATGATTGTATGCAAATTCACAATGTGGCAAGTATTCTTCCCATGTTCTTAAGTTCTTTCTAATGAATGCACGCAGGAGTGTTCCTAATGTCCTATTAACTACCTCAGTTTGCCCATCAGTTTGTGGATGACATGTAGTAGAGAACAATAGCTTAGTGCCTAACTTAGACCAAAGTGTCTTCCAAAAGTAGCTAAGAAACTTAGTGTCCCTATCAGAAACTATGGTTCTAGGCATGCCATGCAAACGTACAACCTCCTTAAAGAACAAGTTAGCTACATGTAATGCATCATCAGTCTTGTGACATGCTATGAAATGTGCCATCTTAGAGAACCTATCAACAACAACAAAGATAGAATCCTTTCCAGTCCTAGTTCTAGGCAAACCAACAATAAAATCTATAGAGATGTCATTCCAGGGATGGTGTGGAATGGGCAAAGGAGTATACAAACCCTGGTTTTGAACTTGGGACTTGGCATGCTTGCAAGTAGCACACCTTCCACATATTCTCTCCACATCTCTCTTCATGTGCGGCCAATAGAAGTGATCCTGTAAAACTTTCAAGGTCTTGGCAATCCCAAAGTGTCCCATTAGACTGCC
>CAJHQQ010005220.1:0-19072 GCA_905132885.1 Moricandia moricandioides
TTTAACCAACGTGATTCCTGTTTACCCTGTTTGGAGATTTTGCAATTTCTTCTTGATTCTAATTAAACCAGAAAGAATGACCGATGTAAGAAGCTTGATTTGGACTCATAAATCAGTTATAATCACCCTGAAATTGAATCAATATCATAGGAGTTATGACGAAGAAGTTTATCCCACTTTTAACCGAGGTAATTCTAGTTTACCCTGTTTGGAGATTTGGGAATTTCTTCTTGATTCTAATCAAGCCAGGATGAATCACGATGTAAGAAGCTTGATTTGGACTCATAAATCAGTGGGTAATCACCCTGAAGTTTGAATCAATATCATAGGAGTTATGAGAAGAAGTTATTCCCACTTTTTAACCGAAGTGATTCCAGTTTGATCCTGGTTTGGAGATTTTGCAATTTCTTCTTGATTCTAATCAAACCAGAATGAATCAACGATTGTAAGAAGCTTGATTTGGACTCATAAATCAGTTGGATAATCACCCTGAAGTTGAATCAATATCATAGGAGTTATGATGAAGAAGTTATCCCACTTTTAACCGAAGTGATTCCAATTTACCTGTTTGGAGATTTTGCAATTTCTTCTTGATTCTAATCAAACCAGAATGAATCACGATGTAAGAGCTTGATTTGGACTCATAAATCAGTGGATAATCACCCTGAAGTGAATCAATATCATAGGAGTTATGATGAAGAAGTTATCCCACTTTTAACCGAAGTGATTCCAGTTTACCCTGTTTGGAGATTTTGCAATTTCTTCTTGATTCTAATCAAACCAGAATGAATCACGATGTAAGAAGCTTGATTTGGACTCATGGATAATCACCCTGAAGTTGAATCAATATCATAGGAGTTATGATGAAGAAGTTATCCCACTTTTAACCGAAGTGATTCCAATTTACCCTGTTTGGAGATTTTGGCAATTTCTTCTTGATTCTAATCAAACCAGAATGAATCACGATGTAAGAAGCTTGATTTGGACTCATAAATCAGTGGATAATCACCCTGAAGTTGAATCAATATCATAGGAGTTATGATGAAGAAGTTATCCCACTTTTAACCGAAGTGATTCCAATTTACCTGTTTGGAGATTTTGCAATTTCTTCTTGATTCTAATCAAACCAGAATGAATCACGATGTAAGAAGCTTGATTTGGACTCATAAATCAGTGGATAATCACCCTGAAGTTGAATCAATATCATAGGAGTTATGATGAAGAAGTTATCCCACTTTTAACCGAAGTGATTCCAATTTACCTGTTTGGAGATTTGCAATTTCTTCTTGATTCTAATCAAACCAGAATGAATCACGATGTAAGAAGCTTGATTTGGACTCATAAATCAGTGGATAATCACCCTGAAGTTGAATCAATATCATAGGAGTTATGATGAAGAAGTTATCCCACTTTTAACCGAAGTGATTCCAATTTACCTGTTTGGAGATTTTGCAATTTCTTCTTGATTCTAATCAAACCAGAATGAATCACGATGTAAGAAGCTTGATTTGGACTCATAAATCAGTGGATAATCACCCTGAAGTTGAATCAATATCATAGGAGTTATGATGAAGAAGTTATCCCACTTTTAACCGAAGTGATTCCAATTTACCCTGTTTGGAGATTTTGCAATTTCTTCTTGATTCTAATCAAACCAGAATGAATCACGATGTAAGAAGCTTGATTTGGACTCATAAATCAGTGGATAATCACCCTGAAGTTGAATCAATATCATAGGAGTTATGATGAAGAAGTTATCCACTTTTAACCGAAGTGATTCCAATTTACCTTGTTTGGAGATTTTGCAATTTCTTCTTGATTCTAATCAAACCAGAATGAATCACGATGTAAGAAGCTTGATTTGGACTCATAAATCAGTGGATAATCACCCTGAAGTTGAATCAATATCATAGGAGTTATGATGAAGAAGTTATCCCACTTTTAACCGAAGTGATTCCAATTTACCCTTTTTGGAGATTTTGCAATTTCTTCTTGATTCTAATCAAACCAGAATGAATCACGATGTAAGAAGCTTGATTTGGACTCATAAATCAGTGGATAATCACCCTGAAGTTGAATCAATATCATAGGAGTTATGATGAAGAAGTTATCCCACTTTTAACCGAAGTGATTCCAATTTACCCTGTTTGGAGATTTTGCAATTTCTTCTTGATTCTAATCAAACCAGAATGAATCACGATGTAAGAAGCTTGATTTGGACTCATAAATCAGTGGATAATCACCCTGAAGTTGAATCAATATCATAGGAGTTATGATGAAGAAGTTATCCCACTTTTAACCGAAGTGATTCCAATTTACCCTGTTTGGAGATTTTGCAATTTCTTCTTGATTCTAATCAAACCAGAATGAATCACGATGTAAGAAGCTTGATTTGGACTCATAAATCAGTGGATAATCACCCTGAAGTTGAATCAATATCATAGGAGTTATGATGAAGAAGTTATCCCACTTTTAACCGAAGTGATTCCAATTTACCCTTTTTGGAGATTTTGCAATTTCTTCTTGATTCTAATCAAACCAGAATGAATCACGATGTAAGAAGCTTGATTTGGACTCATAAATCAGTGGATAATCACCCTGAAGTTGAATCAATATCATAGGAGTTATGATGAAGAAGTTATCCCACTTTTAACCGAAGTGATTCCAGTTTACCCTGTTTGGAGATTTTGCAATTTCTTCTTGATTCTAATCAAACCAGAATGAATCACGATGTAAGAAGCTTGATTTGGACTCATAAATCAGTGGATAATCACCCTGAAGTTGAATCAATATCATAGGAGTTATGATGAAGAAGTTATCCCACTTTTAACCGAAGTGATTCCAGTTTACCCTGTTTGGAGATTTTGCAATTTCTTCTTGATTCTAATCAAACCAGAATGAATCACGATGTAAGAAGCTTGATTTGGACTCATAAATCAGTGGATAATCACCCTGAAGTTGAATCAATATCATAGGAGTTATGATGAAGAAGTTATCCCACTTTTAACCGAAGTGATTCCAAGTTTACCCTGTTTGGAGATTTTGCAATTTCTTCTTGATTCTAATCAAACCAGAATGAATCACGATGTAAGAAGCTTGATTTGGACTCATAAATCAGTGGATAATCACCCTGAAGTTGAATCAATATCATAGGAGTTATGATGAAGAAGTTATCCCACTTTTAACCGAAGTGATTCCAGTTTACCCTGTTTGGAGATTTTGCAATTTCTTCTTGATTCTAATCAAACCAGAATGAATCACGATGTAAGAAGCTTGATTTGGACTCATAAATCAGTGGATAATCACCCTGAAGTTGAATCAATATCATAGGAGTTATGATGAAGAAGTTATCCCACTTTTAACCGAAGTGATTCCAATTTACCCTGTTTGGAGATTTTGCAATTTCTTCTTGATTCTAATCAAACCAGAATGAATCACGATGTAAGAAGCTTGATTTGGACTCATAAATCAGTGGATAATCACCCTGAAGTTGAATCAATATCATAGGAGTTATGATGAAGAAGTTATCCACTTTTAACCGAAGTGATTCCATTTACCCTGTTTGGAGATTTTGCAATTTCTTCTTGATTCTAATCAAACCAGAATGAATCACGATGTAAGAAGCTTGATTTGGACTCATAAATCAGTGGATAATCACCCTGAAGTTGAATCAATATCATAGGAGTTATGATGAAGAAGTTATCCCACTTTTAACCGAAGTGATTCCAATTTACCCTGTTTGGAGATTTTGCAATTTCTTCTTGATTCTAATCAAACCAGAATGAATCACGATGTAAGAAGCTTGATTTGGACTCATAAATCAGTGGATAATCACCCTGAAGTTGAATCAATATCATAGGAGTTATGATGAAGAAGTTATCCCACTTTTAACCGAAGTGATTCCAGTTTACCCTGTTTGGAGATTTTGCAATTTCTTCTTGATTCTAATCAAACCAGAATGAATCACGATGTAAGAAGCTTGATTTGGACTCATAAATCAGTGGATAATCACCCTGAAGATGAATCAATATCATAGGAGTTATGATGAAGAAGTTATCCAACTTTTAACCGAAGTGATTCCAGTTTACCCTGTTTGGAGATTTTTCAATTTCTTCTTCATTC
Organism: Moricandia moricandioides; assembly: GCA_905132885.1. NCBI lineage: Eukaryota > Viridiplantae > Streptophyta > Magnoliopsida > Brassicales > Brassicaceae > Moricandia > Moricandia moricandioides. Next base: position 4,123 of record CAJHQQ010005220.1, read on the forward strand.
TAATTAAACCTGAATGAATAACAATGTAAGAAGCTTGATTTGTACTCATAAATCAGTTTATAATCACCCTGAAATTTAATCAATATCATAGGAGTTATGACGAAGAAGTTATCGCACTTTTAACCGAAGTGATTCTAGTTTACCCTGTTTTGGAGATTTGGCAATTTCTTCTTGATTCTAAGCAAACCAGATGAATCACGATGTAAGAAGCTTGATTTGGACTCATAAATCAGTGGATAATCACCTTGAAATTGAATCAATATCGTAGGAGTTATGATGAAGAAGTTATCCCACTTTTAACCGAAGTGATTCAAGTTTACCCTGTTTGGAGATTTTGCAATTTCTTCTTGATTCTAATTAAACCAGAATGAATCACGATGTAAGAAGCTTGATTTGGACTCATAAATCAGTGTATAATCACCCTGAAGTTGAATCAATATCATAGGAGTTATGATGAAGAAGTTATCCCACTTTTAACCGAAGTGATTCCAATTTACCCTGTTTGGAGATTTTGTAATTTCTTCTTGATTCTAATCAAACCAGAATGAATCACGATGTAAGAAGCTTGATTTGGACTCATAAATCAGTGGATAATCACCCTGAAGTTGAATCAATATCATAGGAGTTATGATGAAGAAGTTATCCCACTTTTAACCGAAGTGATTCCAATTTACCATGTTTGGAGATTTTGCAATTTCTTCTTGATTCTAATCAAACCAGAATGAATCACGATGTAAGAAGCTTGATTTGGACTCATAAATCAGTGGATAATCACCCTGAAGTTGAATCAATATCATAGGAGTTGTGATGAAGAAGTTATCCCACTTTTAACCGAAGTGATTCCAATTTATCCTGTTTGGAGATTTTGTAATTTCTTCTTGATTCTAATCAAACAAAAATGAAATAAAGATGTAAGAAGCTTGATTTGGACTCATAAATCAGTGGATAATCACCCTCAAGTTGAATCAATATCATAGAAGTTATGATGAAGAAGTTATCCCACTTTTAACCAAAGTGATTCCAATTTACCATGTTTGGAGATTTTGCAATTTCTTCTTGATTCTAATAAAACCAGAATGAATCACGATTTAAGAAGCTTGATTTGGACTCATAAATCAGTGGATAATTACCCTGAATTTGAATCAATATCATAGGAGTTATGATGAAGAAGTTATCCCACTTTTAACCGAAGTGATTCCAATTTATCATGTTTGGAGATTTTGCAATTTCTTCTTGATTCTAATCAAACCAATGAATCACGATGTAAGAAACTTTATTTGGACTCATAAATCAATGGATAATCACCCTGAAGTTGAATCAAAATCATAGGAGTTATGGTGAAGAAGTTATCCCACTTTTAACCGAAGTGATTCCAGTTTTTCCTGTTTGGAGGTGTTGCAATTTATTCTTGATTCTAATCAAACCAAAATCAATCACGATGTAAGAAGCTTGATTTGGACTCATAAATTGAGATTTTAAGAGGATTATGAGTCTGGTTTATGAAAAGTATCCAGAATAGTGAAGAACAAGTGAGAGAGAAGAGAAAACTCGTGAGAGAGAGAGAAGAGAGTATTCAAAACTAAGGAGAGAGAGAACCATGAGAGAAATGAGGAAACAGTTTTCCTTGATTCATTATGCTTCAGATACATGTCTTTAAATAGCCAAAACAATAATAAACAATTACACACAAGTTGACAATAAATATAATAACAAAGAGGAGAGAGGGAGCAGCTTGGCTCGTCCAGAAAGGGTGGAAAGGGACAGGTTGGCTCATCCAGCAAGGTTGGAAAGGGACAGGTCAGAACAGTCTGATTCCTTAACCAGACATGTGAACTTGTTCCTCCAACGTCTCTTTTGATTCCCTTGCAACCAGATCACGTGTTCTGATCAATTTAAACTTTGTATCTGGTTAGACAAGCATTCCCTTGTCTTGCAAGCCAAGGTAGGTTACTTAGAGCCCAAACTGTACGGACATCACCACACTGATCACTCGGATGCTTTACTTGCAATTCTCTCTTCACTTATGCTTTGTATATCTTCAAGCCACTTATGTATTCATGTCAACACTCCCCCTCAAGCTTGACCATAGGGACTGGTAAAGCTTGGATTCCATGAAGCATTCCCTCATTAAAACCTTTACTTGGAAAAACCACTTAGGATAAAAACCAAGCAAAGGAAAAAGAGTAGAACACTTCATGGTAAGAGGATCAGTGACATGAGATGTCTATGAGTCCAAGCTTAGGATGAATGAACTCACAAACCTTGCTGCTTGCTGCCTTAGTGAATATATCAGCCAATTGATCTTCACTTCTTGTGTAGCATGGAAGAATCACTTGCTGCTCTACTGCTTGTCTCACCTTGTGACAGTCTACTTCTATGTGCTTTGTTCTCTCATGGAAGACTGAGTTTGATGCAATGTGTATAGCCGCCTGATTATCGCAGTGCATTGTCATTGGTGCTGTGATTTCTATCTCCAAGTCTTTGAGTAGTCCTTTGATCCATATAAGCTCACTGGTTAGCTTCCTCATGGCCCTATATTCTGCCTCAGCACTTGAGCATGACACCACCTTCTGTTTCTTGGTCTTCCATGTGACTAGATTGCCTCCAATGAAGGTACAATATCCAGTGGTTGATCTCCTATCAGTTCTGTCTCCAGCCCAATCTGCATCACAATACCCCACCACTTCAGTGCTTCCATTGCTAGCCATCCATATACCTTGACCAGGTGCTTCTCTCAAGTATCTCAAGATCCTCTCCACCATGTGCCAGTGATGAACCGTGGGTGTTTGCATATGCTGACTGACTTGGTTCACAGCAAAGCATACATCAGGTCGAGTTATGGTCAGATATATGAGTTTTCCAACAATTCTTCTATACTTCCTGACATCCTCAAATGGAGTAGCATCAAACTCCCCCTCTCGCAGTACCTTGTAGCCTTCCTCTAATGGAGTCTTGGCCTGTCTACCCCCAAGGTTTCCTGCCTCATTTAAAATGTCAAGTGTGTACTTCCTTTGGGATAAGAAAAGCCCCTCTTTAGAGCGGCACATTTCAATCCCTAAGAAGTACTTTAACTCTCCCAAATCCTTAATATCAAATGCAGTTTTGAGAAAGGTTTTGGTTGAGAGTATACCTTCCTTGTTGCTACCAGTGATAATGATATCATCTACATACACCAAGATCACCACAATACCTTGTTGGCTGGTTAGAGTGAATAGGGAGTGATCTGCCTCTGATTTTACAAACCCTTTTCCATTAAGAGTTGCACTCAGCTTGTGGTACCAGGCTCTAGGAGATTGCTTCAAGCCATATATTGCCTTCTTCAGCCTCAAAACATTCCCTGGTTTGACCATGCTCTCTAAACCAGGAGGTGGCCTCATGTAGACTTCATCTTCCAATTCTCCTTGTAGGAATGCATTCTTCACATCCATCTGCCATAGATCCCACTCAAGGTTGACAGCAAGTGATAGAAGAATCCTTATGGTGTGCAACTTGGCCACTGGTGCAAAGGTATCCAGATAGTCTTCCCCATACACTTGAGTATAACCTCTTGCCACAAGTCTTGTCTTCTTCCTCTCTGGTTTTCCATTAGCAAGATACTTGATTGTGTACAGCAGGCGACTTGTCACTGCCTTCTTACCCTTGGGGAGTTCAGTTTCAAACCATGTATCATTCTTGATCATGGCACCAATCTCATCACCAACAGACTGTCGCCACTCCTCATGTTGCATAGCTTCTTGATATGTTTTTGGAATGTACTCAGCATCCAATTCCCCAATGAAGACTTGATGCTCTTCTGGATATTGAGCAAGGGAGCATACTGCACTTATTGGATGAGCCACAGCTTCAGCATTGAAGTAAACTCTTGTGTTAATCCAGTTTGAGGCTGGCTTCCTGATCCTTGTACTTCTTCTCAATGGTTGTATTTGATCAGGTTCTGGCTCATTTTCTTCACTAGGCTCTCCCATTTGAGTCTCAGTTTCTGAATCAGATAGAACTTCATCAGATGGCACTCCATCTTGATCATGAGCTACTGAGTTCTCCTCAGATTGAGTTTGAGCTTCTGATTGATCACCACTTTCATTGCCCCCCTCATGATCAGGATGAGTGACTCCAATGTCTTCCTCAGCCTCTGGAACAGTATGGGTGGGAGCCTCCTTGGCTGGTTCAGGTGCTCTTGGTAAACTGATGCCTAGCCTTTCCATAATAACTCTCAGATTGTTAGCTCTATCAGAGGCAGATTGAGATAGATCCTTGAGCTCTTCCCAACTCTTCTCATCATAATAACCTCTTGATTCCATGAACTTAACATCTCTGGAGACCAGAACTCTCCTTGTTTCTGGAACATAACACTTGTATCCTTTCTGATGCGTGGAGTATCCAATAAACATTGCCTTTGTGCTTCTGGCCTCTAGCTTGTTGCGTAGTTCTCCTGGAATCAAGACAAAACACACACACCCAAACACACGCAAATGGTCTATAGATGGCTTAGTTTGGTTGAGTACCTTATAAGGAGTATCATCAAGAAGTATTTTGGTGGGTGTGCGGTTGATCAGGTAGGTGGCTGTAACAACTGCATCTCCCCAAAACTTCTTAGGTACATTTGTATGAAACATTATGCTCCTGGCTACTTCCATCAAGTGTCTATTCTTCCTTTCTGCCACGCCATTTTGCTGAGGTGTGTAAGGGCAGCTGGTTTGGTGTATGATTCCATGTGTGGCTAGATGTTGTTTGAAGGCTGTGCTAGTGTATTCACCACCATTATCTGATCTAAGAATCTTGATCTTAACATTAAAATGGTTAGTGACATAGTTCTGAAAATTTTTAAATGCTTCTAGCACCCTATCTTTGGATTGCAACAAGGTGATCCATGTGTACTTAGATTTCTCATCTATAAATGTCACAAAGTACCTATGTTGTTCTCTAGATGCACATGGGGCAGTCCACACATCAGAATGTATTAAATCAAAACAGTGATCATAGATAGTCTTTGATTTAGGAAACACACTTCTACAATGTTTTCCTAGAATACAAGCTTCACAATCACTTTTAAAAGAGATACTAGGTAACAGGATGTTTAAGGCTCTAGAATGAGGATGTCCTAATCTAGCATGCCACAATACATCTTTAGGGAACTCAGAAATAGCATTAAAAACAGAAGATAATTCAGCTGCTGGTCTTGTGTCCTCAAGCAAGTACAAGTCTCCCTTGGTCACACCTTTGCCAAGCAACTTATTAGACTCAATATCCTGAAAGTAAACTTCATTAGGAGTGAAGGTAACATGGCAGTTTAAATCATTTGTGGCCTTTTTAACAGAAACCAAGTTTGATGCAAAGGTTGGCATATAGAAAGCCTTAGATACTTTGTCAAACAGATTCAAATCACCTATTCCTCTTATTGGAATTTTATCACCGTTTGCTATCATCACATTTCCTAAGGCTGGTTTCACATTTTTAATCAAGTGAGAATCACTAATCATATGATGTGAGGCACCAGAGTCTATTACCAATGGTCTAGCTAGTTTTAAATCATTCATTGTACTATAATCAGTGTGAGATGCATTAAGGGATAAGCCAAGAGTTTTAGGGATACCAGATTCTTTCAAGGCCTTGATGAGAGCATCTAGATCAGATCTCTTGATAGTCTCATCCTGGTTGGTTCTTGCAGTTGAGTACACTGAAGTAGAGGCCATAGCACTTCCCACACCATTGTTTTTAGTTGCTGGTTCAGCACCATCAGTGGAGAAGTTAGCCCTTGCATCCATGTACTGAGTGCGGTTCTCCTTGAATTTGTTTGGCTTTAAGTGAGGATTCAGTATCCAGCACTTGTCCTTGAGATGACCTTTCTTCTTGCAGTGGTCACAAACCAAAGACCTCTTATCCTCTTGCTTGTATACACTCTTGTTTGCCACTGCTGCTTCAGCTTGGTTGACCATGACCGGTTCTCCTTTGCTCCCAAACAAACCCACTGAGCCTTCTTCCTTTTGAATTTGTGCACATACATCATCAAGAGAGGGGAGTTTATCAGCCCTCAGGATGTGCTTGATTAGGCTGTTGTAGGATGAATTGAGAGTCAGCAGTAACCCAAATACTTTGTCCTCTTCACGCCTTGCATTCAGAGTTGAGGGATCCACAGTGTGTGGTCTTAGAAGCTCCAGCTCTGCCCAAAGAGATCTAAACTTCCCAAAGTGAGTTTGGAACTCAATATCTCCTTGGCTGAGAGTATTAATGGCTCTTTTCACTTCAAACACTCTAGTAAGGTTGGAAGCATTTCCAAATACCTTGTAGAGAGTGTCCCATAGTTCTTTGGTAGTCTCACAGTATGAATAAGACTCCAAGATAGCTGGTTCAAGAGAGCCGTGGAGGAGAGAGAGCACCATCTGATCTTCTTGAGACCATTTTTCTTCATCAACCACCACCAGCTCTTTTCCATCTTCTCCTTGGAGGATCTGCTTTGGAGCTGCTTCATTGGTAACATGACTCCATAATCCTCTTCCTCCAAGGGCAGTTTTTACCAATCTGGACCATAGAAGATAGTTAATCCCCTTTAAGGTCACAGGTATGTGAATAGACTTGTTGCTCTCCATCTTTCACTCGCCACAAACAGAAGTAACCAGAGAGTGGATGTTGAAGGAAATGAAGCAACAAGAACAGAGTAAGCTTTGTTTTGCGGAAGTAAATAGGTTCAGAAGCTTTGATGCTCTGATACCATGAGATTTTAAGAGGATTATGAGTCTGGTTTATGAAAAGTATCCAGAATAGTGAAGAACAAGTGAGAGAGAAGAGAAAACTCGTGAGAGAGAGAGAGGAGAGTATTCAAAACTAAGGAGAGAGAGAACCATGAGAGAAATGAGGAAACAGTTTTCCTTGATTCATTATGCTTCAGATACATGTCTTTAAATAGCCAAAACAATAATAAACAATTACACACAAGTTGACAATAAATATAATAAGCAAAGAGGAGAGAGGGAGCAGCTTGGCTCGTCCAGAAAGGGTGGAAAGGGACAGGTTGGCTCATCCAGCAAGGTTGGAAAGGGACATGTCAGAACTGTCTGATTCCTTAACCAGACATGTGAACTTGTTCCTCCAACGTCTCTTTTGATTCCCTTGCAACCAGATCACGTGTTCTGATCAATTTAAACTTTGTATCTGGTTAGACAAGCATTCCCTTGTCTTGCAAGCCAAGGTAGGTTACTTAGAGCCCAAACTGTACGGACATCACCACACTGATCACTCGGATGCTTTACTTGCAATTCTCTCTTCACTTATGCTTTGTATATCTTCAAGCCACTTATGTATTCATGTCAACATAAATCAGTGGATAATCACCCTGAAGTTGAATTAATATCATAGAAGTTATGATGAAGAAGTTATCCCACTTTTAACAGAAATGATTCCAATTTATCCTGTTTGGAGATTTTGCAATTTCTTCTTGATTCTAATCAAACCAGAATGAATCACAATGTAAGAAGCTTGATTTGGACTTATAAATCAGTGTATAATCACCCTGAAGTTGAATCAATATCATAGGAGTTGTGATGAAGAAGTTATCTCACTTTTACCCGAAGTGATTCCAATTTATCATGTTTGGAGATTTTGCAATTTCTTCTTGATGCAATCCAGGATGAGCTAATCTTAGATGAACTTAATGATGAAGCTGAATGGATGTAAGAACCAAGTTACTATGAAGAAGATGATATGGACCAGACCCAAAATGAAGATGTTTCTCTCTCAGCCCAAAAGAAGTCCGATGACCAGAAAGAAGATCCATTTGTCATATCTGTTGGGCCCATCACGAGATCCAGGTCGAAGAAGCTTATTGAGAGGATTACTTGCCTTGTTCTGAACCAAGAAAGTGAAGAAGAGTTACTTGGCCAAACCATCATCACCCCAACCACCTTCATTTACTCGGCTGTCTTCTACAACAACTAATTTACTTATGTTTTTGTCTTATTTCTTTTCCCTAAGTGTTCATGCACGAAACTACAAGTCCCAAGGCTGTCATGCACGAGATTGTTGTCATTTTTCTTTAAAAACTCTGTTTGTTTCATTTGGAAGACAATCATCATTTTTATAAAAAAACTCATTTCTCTTTGGTGATTCATTTGTTCTTAGAACAACTTGATTGTGGAGGTGTGTGAACCCAAAACAATCAACAAGCTCTCAATCTGACTGGTGTGTCGAATCCAGAGTGAGAGAGTGAAGAATCTGAGGTCTTTCCGCAACCCTCAGTGTTTCAATCGATCAAATCCTTTCAATCCATCTATCCATAAACCCTAATTCGTCCATCAAGCCAATATCCATCAAAAACCATCTTTCAATCTGTTACAGAGTAGATCCAACCAAAATCAGAGTGGAAATCCTTGGGAGAAAGTCATTAAGTGGTATCAGAGCAACCACTCTGTTGATCTACAAGTTCTGGGATATTTTTCAATCTCTAAACTATCAAAGTCTGAAACTTTCTGGGATTTCAAGTTCATTTCTGTGGAATTTCGAATTCATCTTTTATTCTGGGTATTTCTGTTCTTATCAGTCTCTTATCTGTCTATCTGTTTGCAAGTGAGCCAAATCTGATTGAGAAAGAAAATCCCCAGGAGAAATCGGGTTCAGTCTAGGAGAAATCAGACTGAGGTTTGGTAAAATCACTTGCTCATCCAAAATCTTGCAATCTGTCTATCTTTTCTTTTCTTTGGGAATTTGGGTTTCTGCATTTTTCACTTGATTGGGTTGTTTACAGAACCATTGAATCACTATCATCACCAAAAGCTCGAGAGATCAAAGGATATTGTGAGGAGAGAGTTCTGTTTATTGCTAAAGTTTGTTGATTTTGCAGGAAACCATGTCTGGAGAAAACAATGAACAAGAAGGAACACCATCACCTGCTGTCAATATTAATCCTTTTCAAATGCAGGCTCTAATTGCTGAGATCACCAAGCAAGTTCAAGATAATCTGATCAGAAGAGAAGATGAAGCAAATGAATTATTTTATGGTTCTAAACAGCCCAGAAACAGAGCTGCAGAACGACAAAAAAGGAGAACCAGTAGGGAACCTAGAGAAGCTGAATCTGATGATGCTTATTCCTCTTCAGACAGAAGTGCAACCAGGTCCAGAAGAAGCAACAACCAGCGTCCAAGAGTCAATGATAACTTGGGAAATATCAAGCTGAGAATCCCACCTTTTGCTGGAAAGAGTGATCCTGATGCATACTTGGAGTGGGAGCGAAAAATGGAACTAGTTTTTGATACTCAAACCTATTCTGAAGAGAAGAAAGTGAAGCTTGCTGCAACTGAGTTCAGTGGGTATGCTATCAACTGGTGGGAGCAGATCATCCACAAGAGAAGACAAACTGGAGTGCCGCCAGTTACTTCTTGGTATGAAATGAAAACTCTTATGAAAGCTAGATTTGTTCCATCTCATTATGGCAGAGATCTTCACCAGAAGCTCAGGAGACTGACTCAAGGAAACAAGAGTGTAGATGACTATTTCCAGGAAATGGAGACTCTCATGATCAAAGCCAACGTTAATGAAGATGAGGAATCCACAATGGCAAGGTTCCAGGGAGGTCTTAACAGAGATGTGCAGGATCGCCTAGAGATGCAAGACTTCAATAACATGGAAGAACTCCTTCATAAAGCAGTGCTTATTGAGCAGCAGAACAAGAGAAAGTCTTCTTACTCCAGGAACCAGTATGGGTCATCTTCTAAGACAGCTTACAACAAAGAAGAAAAGAGTATTAGTAAGCCAAAAGAAGAAGTTAGGACATGGGAAAAGAGCAGAGATGACAAAGGAAAAGCACCAGCTACCAGAACCAGAGATGTGAAGTGTTTCAAGTGTCATGGCATTGGACACTATGCTAATGAGTGTTCAAACAAAAGAGCTATGATTCTGCTAGAAGGTGGAGGTTATGAAACCGAAGAAGAAGATCTAGAAACCAACACTGATGAAGAAGAAGTTGATTATCCAGTCAAGGGAGAGCTACTGGTTACTAGGAGAACTTTGAGTGTGAAGCAAAAGGAAGAAGAGCAGAACCAGCGTGAGAACCTGTTCCATACTAGATGTCAGATTCAAGACAAGGTTTGCAGCTTGATTATTGATGGAGGAAGTTGCACTAATGTGGCGAGTTCATCTCTGGTTGAGAAGCTTAATCTGAAGGTTCAGAAACATCCAAAGCCTTACACTCTGCAGTGGCTTAGTGAAGATGGAGATTTGAAGGTACAGAAACAAGTGGAGGTTCCTATCACCATTGGAAGATATGCAGATGAGATACTGTGTGATGTTCTTCCTATGGATGCCGGACATATTCTCTTAGGAAGACCATGGCAGTATGATCACAAGGTGATGCATGATGGATTCACAAATCGCTACTCCTTTGAACACCAAGGCAAGAAGATCACCTTAGTCCCACTGTCACCTCATGAAGTTCACCTTGACCAAGTGCAACTGAAAAACAAAAGAGAGGCTGACAAGGAACAGAAGGTAAGAAACACCAATTTATTTGTCAAGAATGTTGAGGTTAAGAGAAACATGTATGCTCAGCAGGCTATGATCTTGTTTGTTTACAAGAGAACACTAACCTCATTTTCTAACAATGCACCGGCTATTCCGAGTGAGTTTGATTTTATTTTGCAGGAGTATAGTGATGTTTTTGCAGAGGAGAATGAACAAGGTCTGCCTCCAATCCGTGGCATAGAACATCAGATTGACTTTGTTCCAAGAGCTTCATTGCCAAATAGACCAGCCTATCGTTCCAACCCTGTAGAGACTTTGGAGCTTCAAAGACAAGTTACTGAGCTTATGGAAAAAGGTCACATCCGAGAGAGCCTCAGTCCTTGTGCTGTTCCTGTGCTGCTTGTTCCAAAGAAAGATGGAACTTGGAGAATGTGTGTAGACTGTCGAGCCATCAACAACATCACGGTAAAGTACAGACATCCCATTCCTCGTCTTGATGATATGCTAGATGAACTTCATGGTTCCTGTTATTTTTCTAAAATTGATTTGAAAAGTGGGTATCATCAGATAAGAATGAAAGAGGGGGATGAATGGAAAACTGCTTTTAAAACAAAACATGGCTTGTATGAATGGCTTGTGATGCCATTTGGTTTAACAAACGCCCCTAGCACTTTTATGAGACTGATGAATCATGTATTGCGGTCTTACATAGGGTTGTTTGTTGTGGTTTACTTTGATGACATTCTAATTTACAGTAAAACCTTATCTGATCATGTTGAACATTTGAGAAAGGTTTTAGATGTTCTGAGAAAAGAGGTCTTGTTTGCTAACTTTAAAAAGTGTTCTTTTGGTACAGATAACCTTGTCTTTTTAGGTTTTGTTGTGACTTCTCAGGGAATACAGGTGGATGAAGAGAAAGTGAAAGCCATAAGAGACTGGCCAACTCCTAAAAACGTGGGAGAAGTGAGAAGCTTTCATGGTCTTGCTGGATTCTATAGGAGATTTGTGAAGGACTTTAGCACCATTGCTGCACCTCTCACTGAAGTGATCAAGAAAACCGTGGGATTCACTTGGGGTCCAGCTCAAGAAGATGCTTTCAAACTGCTAAAAGGGAAGTTGACTAATGCACCACTTCTTATGCTTCCTGATTTCAGAAAAACTTTTGAAATAGAGTGTGATGCTTCTGGTGTAGGTATTGGAGCTGTTTTGATGCAGGAGAAGAAACCCATTGCTTATTTCAGTGAGAAGCTTGGAGGTGCCACTCTGAACTATCCAACCTATGACAAAGAACTCTATGCCCTAATCCGTGCTCTCCAGACTTGGCAACATTATCTCTGGCCCAAGGAGTTTGTCATTCATACTGATCATGAATCCTTGAAACATCTGAAGGGTCAACAAAAGCTCAACAAAAGACATGCCAAATGGGTGGAGTTTTTGGAAACATTTCCTTATGTCATTCAGTACAAACAAGGTAAGGAGAATGTGGTTGCTGATGCCCTTTCTCGAAGGTACACTCTTCTCTCTACTTTGGAAACTCAACTCCTCGGTTTTGAACAGATTAAGTCATACTATGCAACTGATCCTGACTTCAAAGAAGTTTATTCTAAGTGTGATAATGTTGCTGTAGAAAAAATTTCAAGAATGATGGCTTTCTGTTTTATGAGTCAAGATTGTGTGTTCCTAACTGTTCTTTGAGAGATCTCTTTGTCAGGGAAGCCCATGGAGGAGGATTGATGGGTCATTTTGGCGTTGATAAAACCCTGAAGAGTTTGCAGCATCACTTCTACTGGCCAAGAATGAGAAAGGATGTGGAAAAGCTGTGCAATCAGTGTGCTACTTGCAAGCAAGCCAAAGCAACAAACCAAACCAAAGGTATGTATATGCCTCTGCCTATTCCATCAGAACCCTGGATAGATATCTCAATGGATTTTGTTCTTGGACTGCCTAGAACTAGGAAAGGAAGAGATTCTATCTTTGTTGTGGTAGATAGATTTTCTAAAATGGCTCATTTCATTCCCTGCCACAAAACTGATGATGCTTCTTTGATTGCTGACTTGTTCTTTAAAGAAGTAGTTCGTTTACATGGAATGCCTAGATCAATTGTGTCTGATAGGGATACTAAGTTTTTGAGTCATTTCTGGAAAACTTTGTGGGCAAAACTTGGAACCAAACTGATGTTTTCTACTACTTGCCATCCTCAGACTGATGGACAAATTGAAGTAGTTAATAGATCTCTGTCTACTCTCTTGCGAGCAATCATTAAAAAGAATCTTAAGACTTGGGAAGATTGTTTGCCTCATGTTGAATTTGCATACAACCATTCTGTTCATAGGGCTACTAAATTTTCTCCATTTCAGATTGTTTATGGATTTAGTCCTTTGACTCCTCTGGATGTGTTGTCTTTGCCTTTGAAAGAACAAGCTAACCTTGATGGCAAACAGAAGGCCGAGTTTGTTGTGTCTTTGCATAAACAGGTTAAGGAGAATATTGAAGCTATGACAAAGCAGTATGAGAAGTATGCCAACAAAGGAAGGCGTGAACTGATCTTTAATCCTGGAGACTTGGTCTGGATATACCTCAGGAAGGATAGATTTCCAAATGAAAGAAAGTCCAAACTGATGAAAAGAAGAGATGGTCCTTTCAAAGTGCTTGAGCGAATCAACAATAACGCATACAAGATTGATCTTCAAGATAAGTATTATGTGAGTTCATCTTTCAATGTTTCTGACTTGGCTCCTTTTCATGCAGATCACTTGGATTTGAGGACAAATCCTTTCAAAGGAGGAGGGGATGATGCAATCCAGGATGAGCTAATCTTAGATGAACTTAATGATGAAGCTGAATGGATGCAAGAACCAAGTTACTATGAAGAAGATGATATGGACCAGACCCAAAATGAAGATGTTTCTCTCTCAGCCCAAAAGAAGTCCGATGACCAGAAAGAAGATCCATTTGTCATATCTGTTGGGCCCATCACGAGATCCAGGTCGAAGAAGCTTACTGAGAGGATTACTTGCCTTGTTCTGAACCAAGAAAGTGAAGAAGAGTTACTTGGCCAAACCATCATCACCCCAACCACCTTCATTTACTCGGCTGTCTTCTACAACAACTAATTTAATTATGTTTTTGTCTTATTTCTTTTCCCTAAGTGTTCATGCACGAAACTACAAGTCCCAAGGCTGTCATGCACGAGATTGTTGTCATTTTTCTTTAAAAACTCTGTTTGTTTCATTTGGAAGACAATCATCATTTTTATAAAAAAACTCATTTCTCTTTGGTGATTCATTTGTTCTTAGAACAACTTGATTGTGGAGGTGTGTGAACCCAAAACAATCAACAAGCTCTCAATCTGACTGGTGTGTCGAATCCAGAGTGAGAGAGTGAAGAATCTGAGGTCTTTCCGCAACCCTCAGTGTTTCAATCGATCAAATCCTTTCAATCCATCTATCCATAAACCCTAATTCGTCCATCAAGCCAATATCCATCAAAAACCATCTTTCAATCTGTTACAGAGTAGGTCCAACCAAAATCAGAGTGGAAATCCTTGGGAGAAAGTCATTACTTCTTCATTCTAATCAATCCAGAATGAATCACGATGTAAGAAGTCTTATTTGGACTCATAAATCAGTCGATAATCACCCTGAAGTTGAATCAATATCATAGGAGTTATGATGAAGAAGTTATCCCACTTTTAACCGAAGTGAATCCAATTTACCCTATTTGGAGATTTTGCAATTTCTTCTTGATTCTTATCAAACCAGAATGAATCACGATGTAAGAAGCTTTATTTGGACTCATAAATCAGTGGATAATCACCCTGAAGTTGAATCAATATCATAGGAGTTATGATGATGAAGTTATCCCACTTTTTAACCGAAGTGATTCCAATTGATCCTGTTTGGAGATTTTGCAATTTCTTCTTGATACTAATCAAACCAGAATGAATCACAATGTAAGAAGCTTTATTTGGACTCATAAATCAGTGTATAATCACCCTGAAGTTGAATCAATATCATAGGAGTTGTGATGAAGAAGTTATCTCACTTTTAACCGAAGTGATTCAAATTTATCATGTTTGGAGATGTTGCAATTTCTTCTTGATTCTAATCAAACCAGAATGAATCACGATGTAAGAATTCTTATTTGGACTCATAAATCAGTGGATAATCACCCTGAAGTTGAATCAATATCATAGTAGTTATGATGAAGAAGTTATCCCACTTTTAACCGAAGTGATTCCAATTTACCCTGTTTGGAGATTTTGCAATTTCTTCTTGATTCTAATCAAACCAGAATGAATCACGATGTAAGAAGCTTTATTTGGACTCATAGATCAGTGGATAATCACCCTGAAGTTGAATCAATATCATAGGAGTTATGATGAAGAAGTTATCCTACTTTTAACCGAAGTGATTCCAATTTACCCTGTTTGGAGATTTTGAAATTTCTTCTTGATTCTAATCAAACCAGAATGAATCAAGATTTAAGAAGCTTGATTTGGAC
>CAJHQQ010005221.1:0-19056 GCA_905132885.1 Moricandia moricandioides
TGATGCCTCCTTGGTTGGGACTGGTAGTATTGATCACTCTAGGACTGAGTATGACCCAAATAATCATCTAGGTCAGCCTAGGATTGCATATGAACCAGCTAGAAGTTGCCATTCATATAATGCTTGCAATATGTCTAAACCTTTGATAATTGACTCTGGTGCATCCCATCACATGATTAGTGATACTAGACTTATTAAAGATATTGAACCAGCTAATGGTCGTGTAGTGATAGCTAATGGTGAGAAGGTCCCAGTTAAGGGAATAGGCAATCTAAAATTGTTTGATAAAGAATCTATGGCCTTCTACATGCTTAACTTCACTTCAAACTTGCTATCCGTAAAAAAATGTACTTCTGATTTACAATGCAATGTGGTCTTTAGCCCTAATGATGTAAAGTTTCAGGATATTGAGAGTAAGATACTAATTGGGAAGGGAGTAACCAAGGGAGACTTATATATGTTAGAAGATCTTACTCATGTTCCTGAATATGTCTACTCATTTACTTCTGCTTCTATGTTGAATAATGATGCCTTGTGGCATGCTAAACTATCCTCATGTTAGAGCTTTGAACTTGATGTTTCCAGGTGTTGTGTTTAACAATAATGAGTGTGAATCTTGCATTATATGCAAGCATTGTAAGACTGTTTTTCCAACATCTAGTACTATTTATGATAAATGCTTTGATTTAGTTCATTCAGATGTTTGGACTGTACCTTGCTTGTCTAGGGATAATTATAAGTACTTTGTGACATTCATTGATGAAAAATCTAAATACACATGGATAACTTTGATGCCATCTAAGGATAGGGTTCTTGATGCATTTAAGAGTTTTCAAACTTATGTGACTAGCCATTACAATGCTAAGCTTATAATTTTTAGATAAGATAATGGTGGGGAGTATACAAGCCATGCTTTCAAGAAACACCTTGTGCAACATGGAATCTTACAACAAACAAGTTCCCCTTACACTCCTCAACAAAATTGTGTGGCCCAGAGGAAGAATATGCACATTATGGAGGTGGCACAGTTAATGATGTTTCACTCCAATGTCCCAAAACGTTTCTGGAGTGATGCAGTGGCATCTTCATGCTACTTGATCAACCGCATCCCCACCAAGGTTATTCAATACCAGTCCCCATTTGAGGTCTTGAACAAATACAAACCTCCATTAGATTATCTCGGGGTGTTTGGGTGTCTTTGCTTTATGCTAGTCCCTGGTGAACTATGTAAAAAGCTTGAAGCCAGGAGTGTCAAGGCTATGTTTATTGGGTATTCAACTACACAAAAGGGGTATAAATGCTATGATCCATTGAGTAGAAGGGTGTTAGTTTCAATAGAGGTAAAGTTTGTGGAAACAGAAGGTTACTATGAAGAAAAGAAGTGGACATACTTGGAGGAGTTATCCAAAGAATCAGATAGAGCAGCTAATCAGAGAATGATCCTAGAAGGACTTGGTATTAGTGTTATTGAAGAACCAAAGAATGAACCTCCAAGACAGACGGGTGCACCACAATCACCCCACCTCGACCAGGGCAGGGGGAATGATACACCTAGACCTAGTCATGTGGACTTTCATTATTAAGGTGAAAGTGAAAAAGAACAAGAAGAAGTTGAGGAAGAGGCTGGAAATGATGCTGGAGGAAAAGAAAAAGATCTAGATGAGCTGGGTGAACCAGATCGGCCAAGACAGCCGGGTAGACCAGATCGACCAAGCTGGGTGAACACTATGGACCAACGAAATGGATTTCCTCCCACAGTAGGTACTTTACTAAGGAAAGATGGGGTTGGTGAAAATGTGGATGATGAGGGACAAGAAGTGGAGCAACCTGGTTTGAGAAGAAGTGCAAGGTTGAGGAAGGAACCACCAAGCTCATTTTGCACAAGGACTTACTACAATGCACAAGCTGTGGAACATCCCTCTCAAGTTGTGTGTTCATTTGCTAAGTACCCTGAAGAGCATTGTGCCTTCATGGCCAGTGTAGATGAAAATACCATTCCTAGATCATATGAAGAAGCTATGATGGATAAGGCATGGAGAGAATCAGTAGGGGATGAAGCCAATGTTGTGATCAAGAATGACACTTGGTATAAGAGTGAATAACCAAGAGGAAAAAAGGCTGTGTCAAGTAGATGGATCTTCACAATCAAATATCTTGAAAATGGGAAGGTGGATAGGAGGAAAACAAGACTGGATGCAAGAGGGTTCACCTAAACGTACGGAGAAGACTACATTGATACTTTTGCACCAGTGGCTAAACTTAACACAATCAGAATAGTGTTGTCCTTGGCAGTGAACCTGGAATGGGATCTTTGGCAGATGGATGTGAAGAATGCCTTCTTGCAAGGAGAGCTTGAAGATGAAGTTTACATGTATCCTCCACCTGGTTTGGGGAATTTGGTCAAAAAGGGGAATGTGTTCAGACTAATAAAGGCTATCTATGGCCTTAAACAGTCACCAAGACCTTGGTACAATAAGTTAAGCACAACTTTGAATGGTAAGGGGTTTCGGAAATCTGAACTAGATCACACCCTCTTCACTCTCACAACTCCCTTAGGTATTGTTCTCCTCCTTGTGTATGTTGATGATATTATTATCACTGGAAGTGATCAAAATGGTATCAATTCGACCAAGGAGTTTCTAAAGTCAGTATTTAAAATCAAAGATTTGGAAGAGATGAAATACTTTCTTGGAATTGAGATATGTAGATCCAAGGAAGGACTGTTCATTTCCCAAAGAAAGTATACACTTGATCTTTTGAAAGATGAAGCGAAAGATGGAAGAAAGACAGCCAAGATGCCCTTAGAATATGGAAACTGATATTTACCACTATTGTTCCATGATATCAGCCCAATTTAGAATCTATTATATGTGTTCGGAGTATGTTTTATAGTATTTTCAGGTTCAGGTACGTTCTGGAGAACTTTGGTGATTCTGGAGCTTTTAGAGATGCAGAACTGCACAGATGCGCAAGATGTTTAGCTATGGATGCTGATATTTTGACAGAATATATAGATTTGAGTTAGATTTCCAATGCCACTGGTTTGAGGTCCATCGAACGGTTAGATCTATAGTTATGCCCAATTCGTCTGCCTCGCGAGAGGAAGCTGCCGAGAAGATGAATGAGTGTCGATCGACGGCACAGCCTTACCATCGATCGACGGCACCGCCTTACAATCGATCGACGGTGATCCCAGAAGACAGGCCCAACTTGTTTTATCGCCGACTTAAGCCCAGAAGCCATCACAAATTACCAAAATACCCATGGACGACCGAAAACTTTATTTATATGTTTTCTAAGCCATTGTTGATGGCTACGCTTGAAACGCTAAGCATGCTTTACTCTATCTATTGTTCTAGGTTTAGGAGAGAAGGGAGGAACTCCTTCAGAGTCCTTCTGGAACTCCTTCAGAGTCCTCCTGGAACTCCTTTGGTTCTTTATTTGATTTCTATTCTATATTTATTCTATTCATCTATCATTTCTGTGATAAAGATCATTTCTGAGTTGATATCTTGTTAGGTTCAGGGTTTATTAATGGTACTGATGGATTAGCCAAACAATAGAATTGCTAGGGTGATTATTAGATCTACCTATATAATTGCGATTATTTCTTATGTTCTAGAGTAGGTAACTAGAACCCTGATCATAGGATAGTTAGGAGCAAGCGAGAGCATGGTCCACTACATAATTAATCATGTTGAGCAACGTTTCTAGAAACAAACGAGAGTTGATTTAGTTAATTTTGTGAATATATCTATTAGGTCTTAATGGTTGACTCGAGAGCATCGATTGACGCAGGATCATTGCCATCGATTGACGGTCATTCTGTGTCAACAAGCGAGAGCTGGGACATCGGACTTAGTCAATAGATTAGACTCGCAGCGAGAGCTTGTCGTCTTTTACATTAGATATCGAGTTCTATGATTAATATCCTTGGCTTATATCCTCTATAATCCACTTGCCTGAAACCCTAGATCTAGCAATTTATTATTATTGTTTACTTACCAATCAGTCAATTATCTGCTATAGTTTATTTACTGCTTATTAATCTATTTGCCTAGCTTAATCGCGATTGTATTGAGTTTATTGTGTGCCCTCGCTCCCTTTGGATTCGATCCCTAAATACTACAATTTGACCTCTCTTGGCAAGAGAACCGTAGGGTTAATTTGATAGAGTTTCCATTGAAATACATAAAAACCCTCTTGTCAGATACAAGGTCCCATGTGAGGGGGATACTGAAGATAGTAAGCCATTCCATGACCCTAAGCTTTATAGGAAACTTGTTGGTAAGTTAATATACTTAACTATTGCACGACCTAATATATGTTTTGTTGTGAATCAGGTGAGCCAACATATGCAACTCCCAAAGGAGCATCATTGGCGCATGATGGAAAGGATCATTGATGTATCAAAATGGATCACCAGATCAAGGGATATGGATTGGGTGCAATGGGAAGACTGAAGTTGTTGGTTATTGTGATGCGGATTGGGATGGTGATAGAGCTGATAGAAAATCTACTTCTGTCTATTGTACCTTCATTGGTTGAAACCTGGTTACATGGACGAGCAAGAAGCAGCAGGTGGTCTCATGTTCTAGTGCAGAAGCCGAGTATAGGGCAATGTTGAAGTTGAAAAACGAGTTGGTTTGCATCAAGGGAATATTGAAGCACTTAGAGATTGATCAAGCCACCCGTATGGTTATTCATTGTGACAACCAAGCTTCCATATACATTGCTTCCAACTGGGTGTTCCATGAGAGGACTAAACATATTGAGGTTGATTGCCATAAGGTAAGGTAGATGATTATACAAGGAGTCACACTGCCGTGCTACACTAGAAGTGGGGATCATCTAGCTGATGTGTTTACTAAAGCTGCAAGACAGAAGAAAATGGAGGCCATCCACATCCGGTTGCGACTCATTGAACTTACTAAGCTTAGCTAATCCCCTCGCTATGGGGTCTTTACTCTTTTCCTCATCACGGTTTTATCCCAATGGGTTTTCCTTGATGAGGTTTTTAATGAGAGAGATCTCATAGCATTCCTAGCTTGACTTATTCCACATGGTCAATCTTAAGGGTCAGTGTTAAGTTGAGGTACATATTTGGGGTTAAGGGATTAAAGAATGGGAAAAGAATGGTTGGGACATTAAAATGGTTAAAAGTTCATCCGAGTAAAGGAAGGAGTTACCATGCGCCTACCTTGGGTATTTACCCTTATCCATCCATGTGAATGGAAGAAAGAATAGGCCTTGAGAGGCTGAAACAGCTTGAAAGTAACCAGCATCTGGTCAAAGATTCTAGATGCCACTTGAATGGCTCTCCTTGCCCACAATTGCAATTAGCCGCTCCCCCACCTCTCCTAGACCACATGTGCCATTCTTTGATTCTGAAAACCCTTGTAACCTCTACTCTATATATTTGTAATCTCATCTTAATGAATAAATTAGACAGTTCATAATCCTCTCTTAGACTCTTAATCATGATTACATTTTAGACTTGTTCTTTGGTTAAGCCTTCTTTCTAATCTCTAAAGTATCATCAAACCAAAGATTATCTATTAAAATTTAGCGAGTTAGACCACGTGTTTGGTCTCGTACTCCTTCTACCCCAACAGTCGTTTGCTCGGATTGGACCTTCCTATCCGAGAAGTTGTCGTAGAAATTCTTTCTTTTAAATTACGCGAATATTTTGTCTTGGATTTATATTTCTTTTTCGATAAGAAATATTTCTCGGGATTTTCTAGCATTGATTCTATCGTGACCGATTTTTACCCCAACAATTATCCCTTCATCTCGTTAGAACCGTGAGGTTCTAGCGAGCGTTTTGGCAGGTTTGGTAAGTAAGGCCAAATCAATGGTTGAGAAGGTCCGTTGAAATTGGTCTACTCACTCCTCCAAGACCGGAATGCAGTAGTATTGGGCTGTGCCTTTGAAGGCTGCTTACATACCCTTGTAAAAGGGATCAAGCATTTTGTAGTTTGTTCCGCAGATAAGGTTCCCACGTCCTGTTTTCCAGTGAGACCTTTATGTTTTAGCTGTGTGTCTTGTAGAGATTATCGGGGTTTTGCTTCCGATGGCATTGTATTTTAAACCTTTGTCGTCCTCGAGACTAGCCTCATAGGCTGTTTATTTTGGCCAAGTGTGGCCGTATTTATGTTTTTTGGACTGACAGCATGTGGCATTAGATCCCGGCAGGTTTGCGACTTTTTAATGAATAAACTAGGCTTTTCACTAGAAAACAAGTTGTCATCTCGCTTCCAACTCTTTTTAGGATTGTCCTATTCGTCGTTCATAGGAGATTTTTGAGAAGTTTTCCAAAGTTTCGAGAGCGCTTAGATATGGACGAAGAGACATGCTTTCAGGATCTCGTATCTTTTCGATATCATGCCTTGAGATGTTAGAGACTAGTGTTCTGGGTTTAGGATAAGACCTAAGTCTAATCACGGTTTTAGGGGGTGCGATCACTACTTCGTCTTACGTTTCTGATATCGCTTTCGACCTGATTATGTCCCGCTTTAAAGTCCATGATATTTCCTTGGCTTATGTGACTTGTAAGGTAGGAATCGAGCATCTCTTCGGGGTTAATTTTTATGTCTCCAAAAAGAGCTTACCAAAATATGGGATTTCTTTAATAGCGATATTTCCCTTGTGTCGGGTGTTCGAGAACTATCTCTATGAGATGGATTAATCTGTTTAGGACGTTGAGAGTTTGTTGTGATCAGAAACAAACTTATTGGTAGATATTACCATTTTTGAATCTCCGCGACGTATATGTATTTAAGAAGGTGCGTGTATTTTATAGTCGTGGATCGACTGTTTTTAAGGTGAGCTTTCTGTTTCGGAAAGTTTTGACGAAAAACAGTTCTTCGAGCGTCAGCGACGTCTCGCTATATCGAAGGTTGAGTTTTTCTTTCATATGCCGCATTTCATGCTTGAAATTTTCCCGGGCTTGAAGATGTGTGGCATCGCAAGGTTTTTGTTTTAACCTTACGGTAAAGAAACATTTTGGTTTGTTTGCGGATGTTCGCAACCAAAACTTTTGTTTCTGTTTGGACGTTCAATTATTTTATTTGTTAAATTTTTTGATTTTTTAGCGAGGAATTAGGACCAATGGGTCATGTAAATTTGACCCTAAGAATGTGTGACTTCCTTCACTGTGCTTTGTGAAGAGTCGGCCCCCCGAGATTTATTTC
This sequence comes from Moricandia moricandioides, assembly GCA_905132885.1. Taxonomy (NCBI): domain Eukaryota; kingdom Viridiplantae; phylum Streptophyta; class Magnoliopsida; order Brassicales; family Brassicaceae; genus Moricandia; species Moricandia moricandioides. The sequence continues at coordinate 7,194 of CAJHQQ010005221.1, forward strand.
GTGTATAGTTAAGGATGCTTCATATAGCTCTAAGAGCTTTGTCACGAGTTTTTCCTTATGTGCTGCTTTTTACTTGTAAAACGTTGTGTGTTTAGAGTAAACTGCGGAACATATTGAACTTGGTCAGTTGTCGACAAGTTTAATTTTATCGTTAACCGTTTGGTGGTTACAACTAAGTTTCGATGTTAAGAATTTATTGTATGATTTCCGATTCTAGGTTATACGAAAATTATTTGTACTTGACATTTTTAGACTAATTGTGGATTGTCGTTTTGCCGTTAAGAGACTGGATGGAGCAGTGGTCGCTCAAAGATTTTGGCTTGGTCTGAAGGATGTGTTTACCAGCATGTCTAAAGGGTGATATCTGTAAGATCGTAGTGCGAAGATATAAAGTTTATTTTTTTCGTTGAGAGAAGAGTCATATGACTTTGTTATTAGCTATACGTAAATTGTTAAAAACACTTCTCTGTAAAACTTGCTATGTTTGTTTCCGAGAGTTTCTTGGCATAACTTGTTGTGGCTATACGAAGGATGTTTCGCGTAAGTTTTACGAGAAGTGAATGGCATAGAAGTAAATTGAGAATGTCTCTCGCAGAGTACTCATGATATTTTCGAACGAGGAATGTGTTTTCCTCATTCTATTTTCCGCATTGCGAAGTCGTTTTTCATGAACTGATCTTGTTTTCCCGTAGGCTCTTCCGTATAAAATTTAATAGTTATACACAAGTAATGGATGATCGGTTTCCCTAAATGATTTTCTGTCTACAGTTGCGAGAGTTTCCTTTGTTGAAAGTGTTATCTTGATGCCGAGACAAAAATCTTTTTTTTTTTGGAAGTATGGGACTATACGAGCATAGTATATGTACTTACTCCCTTCTTTTATTTTTGACGAAAGAAAATGGTTGAACTGATATTTTGAAGGGTTGTGTACGTTTTTTCTTTCTATGATTGGGATGATCGACAATCCAGGTCGGTTTAAAGATGATAGTAGGACTGTGACTTGGTGAGTTTCAGGTTGATGACTAGGAATATGTCGGTTTTAAGAAAATTTCTAGGAACGAGACGGTTTTAAGACGACGTTCACGTTTCTAGTTCCTTCTTTCTTTAGGAAGCGAGAAGAGTATGTGTGGCAATTGTTTCTCGGTTTTCTGAGAGTTTAGATCGGTTTGCAAGATATGCCTGAAAAATCACAGAACAATAGATCGAGACAGGAAAAAGCTTAACACTTAGCTCTCTAGACTATTCTCGTAGATCCTAAGTTCCTTAAAGTTTTATGGCGATCTCTGAAGCGTTGTTAATTCTTTGTACCATCCTACGCAAATTTCAAATCTGATTTCAAAAACTTCCAAGCCGTCCATACCTTAGTTTTCTCGAAGGTTTGGGTTAACATTGTCTCCGTTTTGCTTGCTCACTTTCCTTCCCCCTCTCGTGTCTGTATGCCCCTTAAGAATGGTAAAAATATTAGTTCTTCTCGTTCAGTCCAACTCGCCAAACGGGCAAGTTGGCTGGCTCGTTTGGTCCAAGTCGCCCGTTCGGCGAGTTGGACGGCTCATTTGGTCCAACTCACCGAACGGGCGAGTTAGACGGCTCGTTTGGTCCAACACAACCATTTGGCAAGTTGGACTGCTCCAACTCAACCGTTTGGCGAGTTGGACTGGTCCAACTCAACCGTTTGGCGAGTTGGACCAGTATGCTGGTGTGATCGTTACGTAAATGTTTTCAATTTTTTTCTGCGAAAGTTGTATCATAAATGCAAACTCGTTTTACTATACGAACGATGTCCCAAAAAATATTGTCAAGTTTAATTTTACGAAAGCTTTTTCGAAAAATCTTGTTGAGCTTTAATTTTACAAAAGTTATTCTGCAAAATGTCATTATTTTAGTTTTATGAAAGCTGTTTCGTAAAATGTTGTTGAGTTTAATTTTACGAAAGTCGTTATGTATGCGTGTTTTCGAGTTTGACTGTACGAGAGCCGGGTGTTTTTTGAACAACTCATGTTTCGCCTATGAAACTTTGGCTGTGATGAACTTAATTATCGGGAGTCAACTTGATCGGAGATTATCTCGTTTCCGCAGGATTCATCAGAGGGGATTTCATGTAGTTTTAAGTGACAGTCATCGAGAATTCACTGAATATGTCACATAGAATCAAATCCTGATTTTTTACGAAATCTTAGATTTCAGAAATTTTTTAGCAGTGAGGGATACGATCTCTCGTTTTGCTTAGTTTAGTTTTCTTCAGCCGTTTTAGGTTTGGAGTGATTCAATAGCAATCAATTTTTTTTCTTCGAAATTTTTTGAGAAGAACTAGAGCAATGGGGGTTGTGCGCCCGTTTTTATGTGCTTCCTTTCTCCTTGAGTAATCTAGGGTTTCACCACAATGTCTGGGAGAGCATGTTTTATTTTTCCGAAAAGTTTTCGAAAAATGTCTTTTGGTCAAATCCTTATGCACTGAGATTTTCGAACTCGGTAATGAGACAAAATTACAGGGTTTGATAGATTTTATCGTTCCCCTTTCTGTTTAGTGAGAGAAATAGCGATCTTGTTTCGGTACTCTGCCTGTGGCGAAAATTCGCGACTACGTTTTCGATTTTCTCAAGTACTGCAGCGTTTGCATAAGCGTTGGCGATGGGAGCAGTCACTGCTGCAGTTGTTTTACCAGCTTTGTTGCGTGTTGCGGTATTGTCTTTCGTATTTCCATACATCGTTTTGATCAAGCATTCTGTGGCCATGAGTTAGAGTAATCCGTACCTCCCCTCCTTCTAGCACTAAACTGTGGGAACCGAAATTCACACTGTCGATCTCCGTAAATTAAGGAAAGTCAAGAAACCCTAACTTTCCCTAAGGTCCCGGATTCTCTGCAAGAGCCAACGACAAGTAATCGAGTAAACTTGGAAAACACCAAAAGATAACAAAACAAATTGAGAAAACAATAGATCTTTATTTCAAATTTGCGTATGAGCGATTCAGAGACAAAAACGTACATCAAGCTTGTCTGGAAACGGGATCACAAAGAAATTCGTATAACACAAGCAGTAAAAGAAGACTAAGTTTGCTAGCTCTACCACCTATGTCGAGAGAATCCTATGTGGCTGCAACCGCTTAACAATAGACAAAAAAAGACGAAAAAGGCTTGAAGGATTTGGGACTGGACCTTAAGAAAGGCTGCTTACGTACCTCTTTCGAGGATCAAGTCAGACGTAGTTCGATTAAAAGAGTGGACCAAGAGATCAAACTGCCGGAGCAAGTTCGTCTGGTAATCGAGTGCCATTCATAGAAACCAAGCTTGTTGAGAATAAAGCTTAGGGTTTCTAAGTGCAATGAATTGTAGAGTCTAAGGAAACCAGAATCGTCGAACAAAGATGGAGAGACATCTTAGTATAACTTTGTTCCTCTAGCCACCTAAGTTCTAAGTTCTTATAAGCTAACATAGCTTCTCTAGGTCTAAATTTCTGGATCCTTGGGCCTTTAGCTTTAGCTCCCGTTATATATGCCTCTGGGTCAGTTCCCCTTTCCTTTTTTCCCCTAGGTTGAGTTTATCGCTTCACGAAAATATTTATTTTTATCTAAATCTTATCATTATCTTGGAAACTTGACATTTATCTTCTGATTTCGTGAGATTTATCTTCTTCTGCGAGTAAAGATACACCGTCATGACATTGTTGGGCTAAATTTCGTATAAAATCGCTAGTGGGTCTTTAGCCGCGTTCTAGGCTTATTTGGGCCGTATTTCAACTTAAACGTTTTTACAATTTCTTTGAAAGAACGTTTATTGATACGACATCGCTTTAGCTAGGAATTTCACACTTCTCGTATAGTTTAGACAACTGTGGTGTTGAGTTAACCGTTGTCGTTTGTACGATAGCCATGAACTTCATTTGGGAAAATGAGTGTTCGCAATTTTTATTGTAAAGTCCCAACAATAACTCTGATCGAGAAAAAACGAGGGGTGGATCCGCCGAGGTTCAAAAGAAGACATAATATCTGGTTTGTGTTTCGTCCAACTCGCCGAATGTATGAGTTGACCCACTTGCTTGGTCCAACTCGCCGAATGGGCGAGTTGACTATCTTGCTTGGTCCAAACTCGCCGAATGGGCAAGTTGACCATCTTGTTTGATCCAACTCGCCTAAGGGCGAGTTGACCATCTTGCTTGGTCCAACTCGCCTGTTCGTCGAGTTGGACTGGTCCAACTTGCCAAATGGGTGAGTTGACCATCTTTCTTGGTCCAACTCTCTGAACGGGCGAGTTGACCATCTGGCTTGGTCCAACTCGGCGAATCGGCAAGTTGAAATGTGTGTTATGTCCAACTTTCCAGTTTGGCAAGTTGGACTGATTGCTTGGTCCAACTCACCGAACGGGCGAGTTGGACCACATGTTTGGTCTCGTACTCCTTCTACCTCAACAGTCATTTTCTCGGATCGGACCCTCCTATCCGTGAACTTTTCGTATAACTTCTTTCTTTTAAATTACACGAAGCTTTTGTCCTAGATTTATACTTCTTTTTAGATAATAAATATTTCTCGAGAGTTTTCTAGCATTGATTCTATCGTGACCGATTTGACCTTAACATCTTGTACTTCGACTCTCTATATGATCAGCTATGGATTTTTCTCTTCTAAATGCTCCAAAAGTTCCAAGTATCTCCATATATCTCCAAAACGTACCTTGACATGTAAAGACTCTAAAACTTAGTCTACACACATAATAGACCCTAAACATAGCCTATAACATGGCCTAAAATTGGTAATAAATGGCCTATATCAACTCCGTCAGACTTAACCTTTAAGCTTTTCCTCAAGCAAAAAAAGCCTGTGAAAGAGGTTTTGAAAAGCGGAGACTCCCATAATATCTAAGTATAACTGTCTCCCTACTTTGTTGCAACCACATCCTATCAAGTCAATCACAGAGAAACTTTATATACTTTATCCTAGTATAGCAACCAAATTCATTCTACCAACAACTTAGCAAATAGTAGCTTGACTCACCCCTCTACTGATTTCATTTCTTTTCATAAAATATAAGTGTAGGAATTACCCGAGGAATATCAATCAAAGGACACATGGACACTTACCCCTGCAAGTATCTGATTAACTTGGCACAAAGTCTTCTTTTATCCCTTTCTTCCCTCTTCCCTCTTTTCTCTCTTCTCTAAATCTTTTTAGATCTAAAATCCAATGATCAGTGTTGTTAAACACAAATATTTTGCCATCTTCTTTTTGTTTTTTTTTTGCTTTTTTTTCTCTTTTGGTTTTTGGGCAAAATTGTAGGCGGATAGTGGGGTCATTGGTAATGTACCTACCCCTCGCTTCCAACAATGTGTGATTATTCCTCTGAATTAGAATAATGGGGTCATCGGTAATGTACCTACCCCTCTGCATCTTGGGAAGTCGTCTCAATCTTTTAAGCGTTTAGGTAGATGCTGAAGAGAGACTGAGAAGGGAAACATAGATGCAATGACTTGTAGAAGGACTTCGATCCAGTGTATACCAAGCCCCAAAGCAAGCATATAATGTCAGGATTAGTGTTGGAAATCAGCTTAGGTTCCTTCAGACTTTCTAAGCAAGTGTTATATAGCAGCAGGATGATCCACTTATGTATCTCTAGTAATCTCCACAAACAACCTTCTAAGAATGGTGCAAAAGTGTGGTTAGTCAATAATAATCTTGATCATAGTCCCCTTCTTGACTTAGTAAAACTTTTTGAAAAACTTATAGATATATATAGTAAATAAGACTCAACACAAATCAAATAGCATCATCGAACCTCCCCAAGACTTACATTGTCCCCAGTGTCATCCGTCCCGGATTTGTTTAGGAAAAATAAAATCATAAGTAAATAGTGTAAGTAGAAAACTCGATACCTCTCTTTGTAAGATAGTGTCGATCAGTGGTAGGCGGGTGAGGTCAATCGATGGTCACGATTCCTTGTCGACTGATGGTGCCTCTATGTTTACGATCGATGTGGACTCAAACAATCTACAAAAAAAAAGTAAAAATCGAAATAAATAGTAGGATAAGTAAAAACTAAATAAAAGCTTACTAAACAGTGGGTTGCTTCCCACTCAGCTCTTGGTTATAGTCTTAAAGCTCGATCTTTTGAACTTTATGACTAGTATTAAGGTGGATCAACACTAGGAAAACAAGCGTCTGCATCTTCTTTGCTCTTCGGAAACCATGTACCAATGAAGCTTCTCATTGCCCCACCTCCTCTAGCATTCTCATTCTTCATAATCTCCCTAGCAACCTCCACTGAATGCAATTTATTTTGTAGATTCTCAATATTGTGCTGTAGCATTCTAAGTTTGGCAGCTGTATTCTCTGAGATATCCTCCAATTGCTGAGAAATATCTTCCTTCATCAGGCTCTAATAAAAAGCAATCTCATCAAACTTGTTTTCTAATAGTTTTTCTGCTGCGGTTTATAGTATGTCAATCTCAGTATCGATCGATGGCCTGGTATTGCCGTCGATCGATCTCATTCTGTCTGCTCCATTAGCATGATGTCTTTGAAAAGAGTCCAAATCTTACTTCATCTCATCCATGCGTGTAGTCAAACCATTGAGGCACTTGTATATCAGATAGTAGACATCATCAAGCCTCTTGTAGAAATGACATCTCTTGAGCTTTGTATATCTCATGCACAATATCATCAATTACTGCTCTGCTGTATGTCTTTTGTTTCTTCATAGACATAACGATCTTTGCTGCATGTTCTAGTAAACATATGTACAGACATAGTAGCTCTCTCTAGAACTGCTCTGATGCAGAGCTTGTGACCACATGCTTAACGTATGATGGGATACGATGATTAACTAGTTCACTCAGTAAGTTCTGATGCAGAGCTTAGATTTGTGGCCACAAACTCTGTGGCCAATGGAGATACGATGATGGGATAGCACCTTGGAGCTCGTGTACTGCATGACGATGCAGTCTCGAATGTTCGTATGGACGTTCGACGATTATGGAAATGCTAACTCACTAGTCTCAGTTAGCCTTTGTGGTTTATCGGGTCTAGTATATATATTGTATTTATATATGAGTGAATGGCGGGTGACATGGAAGTGATGTTTAAGATATATTCACATCGATAAAAGATAAGCCTTATATATATATACAATAAATCAGGAATATATTTTCTCTGCATTCAATTGGTTTCAACTGCTCGGGATTCTATTGTTAGGTTTTCCGGTGTGGGATTAGACTCACTGAGTGAACTAGTTAATCATGACTCATTTGTGATGTAGGTAACCAGTAGGCGGGAGAGCTTACTTTAGGATAGAAAGGAACAACATTAGCAGCGGTAGTTTTATTATGCTTGCAAAGTAGTTTTAATCAATCTTATGCATAAATATTTTTTTCCGAAAACCTCGAGGTTAATCTATGACATTTTTGTAAGATGCTTTTGAATGAATAAATATATAATTAAAGAAGAATGTTTTTAGATTGCGGGTTCCATATGATATTAGTCCTTGTCCGGACGAACCAATTATCGGGTATTTGCTCAGTTAGGTTGAAAAGCCTCGGGAGATGTCCAATAGGAACGTTGGTGTTTTCTTATTGCTAGTCTAAGGAACTCGGAAGTATTCCGGGAACCTTGGATAGGCTTTCGAGAAGCATCGACCGTGTCATTCCCGGTCATTTATGATTGGGGGTATCACAAGTTGTGTCCAAAGCCATCTGATACTGTAATCCAAAACCTCTGAAGAAAGTGCTAAGAAGCTGAACTTTGTTGAACCCGTGATTTGCACAATCTCTCTGGTATGACTTGAATCTGATCCAAGAGTTTCTTAAAGTAGTGATCTTGGTCCTCAAATCTTCTGCTCTCGCGTCATCAAAAAGAAGTTACACAAGAAAGCATTCTTGATATCAGTCCAGGATGTTAGAGATCCTGGTGGTAACTGCTTAAGCCAATATGAAGCCTCTCCAGAAAGTGAGTACTTGAAGAGCTTACAAAATAGATAGTCCTCAGGGACACCATTGTCTTTAATAGCCATCACTAGATCCTCAAATCACTCCAGATGATCCATAGTGATGCGCCCCGGTTCGAGCACCGACCTGCTTGGATCATGGACACGACTTAAGATGGTGATCTTGTCGACCAGCTCGACTCAACCGAGATCTTACCATCACATCATGCTGATCAGAACATGGTCGATACAGGAGCTAACTTAGAAAAGGAAGGATTTTTTAAGTGGAAGCAACGATCAATTAACCTTAAAGATATCATTGGAAGCAATAATGATATATGTTCATTTTTTGACTTATATCTTCCAACCCACGAGGCTTCTATGCATTAAATCACTTCGATAATGTGCGCAGCTCAATTACAGAGCTCCTCGAAAAAGAATCAGCTCAAACGGAGTTCAGAAGAAGGAGTTATGCCATTTACAAACCAGATGATCTTCTGTTCTCGCAAATTCAGACATGTGCGCATTCAGGTGAGCTGGACCGACACTGCCTTTGAGCTGGATGAGCTAATTGACAAATCTTGGATGAGCTGAATACTCAAGTGAGTTGTACTGACACTATGCTAGATGAGCTAAGCTGGATTGACACTCATTTGGACGAGCTGAGCGAGCTAGTTCGATCTTCCGAGCTGGTTCGACCACCCGAGAAGATACAATCGGTCAACTCCCTTTCTGATGAACCAAGCCAATCTCTTCAAGGTTCTAATTCATTTCCATGGGCCAAAACTATCAGAAAATCTAAGGAAAACATGCTTGACAAATGGGCTTTTTTTTGGACTGCATTTGCGGCGAAATTTGGATCCATACAATTCTATGGTTCATAACTTTGCCCAATAAGTAAACAAGATATTCCTTGCAATATTTTCGACCAAGTAGTCAAAGGAGAGTCCCAAGACAAGTCAAAACCGTATGGAAGACCAAATCTAGTCTTTGTTTTCAGTCAACACATTTATGTAGTCAAGTCTTTGTTTTCGGTCTTCTATGCCTTGTTTTTAGCACATTCTTCTTTGGATCTCTACAACTTGTAATCCTATAAATACGGCCTAAGAGCCACGAAATAAATCATTGAGTTTCCCCTTTTATTTGATTTTATCTCTTAGTTCTTTGTCTAGAACACTTCTTAGTTTCTTGGTAAGGCTTCCAAGTTTCGGATCTTCTTTTGTTGGACTGGTGCGTCACATCCGGCAACGATCAAAGTCTGGCAGTATCATTGGGACTTTCTCAACCCTTTGTGTCACCATTCCTTCCACCAATTCTCCCTTTGGTGAGTTCATATCCCCTTAGTCTGATTGAGTGATCATGTCCGAATCTAGGACGTATCAATTGGTATAAGACCACTCAACTGGTACTATCTTTTCATCTTCTCATCTTCCATTTAAATTTCTTCAAACACTTTTTCTTATTTCTATCTTGAATCTGGGCCCCTCATTACCATCCATTATATAAAAAAAATAGAAAAAAAAGATCGAAAAAAAAAGTTTCAAAGATTTTGAAAAGTTTGATTTGTGGTTTTGTGGTGGAAGAGAAAGCCTGCTGGCCGAGGAGAAATCCGGCCTTTGAGAAGGTTAAAGCAGATTCCCAAATCCAAATTTTCTTATCTTCCTATCTCATTTCATTGTTTGTTTGCTTGGAAAACCCACGGGAAACTTGGATTGTCTTTCGTAGAACTTTGAGAAGAAACTCTTGAGTGACCATCTAAATTCCGAGTGAAACACTTGAGTGGGGGAGATTAAAAACCTGAGAGAGTGAGGATTTTTATCTGCTAACCTTTTGTGTTGAGATTTTTCAGGATAAAGATGTTTGGTCTTCTCAAGGAGAGTATCAAAGAGAATTTCCAACGACATGCTTACTTTAAATCTTCATCTCAAAATTCTTTGAATATTTTTGATGATTTTATTGCTGTCCAGGAAAGGCCAACCCTAAGAAGACCACATGAGAAGCCTAGCCAGAGGTGCAAGGAACAATCTAAAATGTCCAGAGATGAAGCTTTTCAAAGAAAGCTTTACAGTAGTCTGAAGTCCAAGAGTTTTGTGACAACCTTTTGGAGGGAGTGGTGAAAGCACTCAAGGACTTCAGCAAGAGCCACAAGAAGACAACATCCACATGCACCTGTAGCTGAGCCATCAATATTCATCAGTGAAACACCGAAAGGTAAATCTGAAAACCACCTTAAAGATCTAAAAGATTATTCAGATTCTTTACCCATCTATGATGAATATGATGAAGGCTGAATGGAGGTTTGATCACTTGTGAGGATTAATGTGATCTTCCTTCTCTGGAATCTGAGTTTATGAATGATAATGAACATGCTATTGTAGAACTAACCGTTTCGCAATCGGAGCATCCGAGTAGTCTTGTTTTGTTTCCACATGTTTTTGAGGAAGAGCCATTGGACTATCTACATCAAGGACCACCTCTTGACACCCCTTGGATGATCATCTAGGTCCTATCTTTGATGAGGAGGAAGAACCTGGTCCAGTCTTTGATGAAGAAGAAACAAGCATCACATCCATCGCTTTGGAGAGTCATCTATGCTTTGATCCCGGCACATCTCCTGCCCTTTTCTCTCATGATCTTCAAAAGCACTGTGAGAACTCTGATTTGTTTAATTCTCTGCCTGACATGTTTGTCCAGATAAGTTCTCATGATGTGACTCATTTTGGTCTTAACAAGATGAAAGAACTTTGTGTTTCAAAATCTATTTTTGAAAACCTGACTAATTTTTTTAAAATTTTTAAACCTGATGAACTTCTTGATCAACCACGTTTTCAAAATGTCAATGGCATCACTTCTGTAAATATTTTGAGCTTTGATTAGTTCTTGGAACATAACAAAGGTTTTCATCCTCTTGAAAAGTCATTTGATCTTGATTTGCAACAAACTGATTTTTGTGCTAGAAAATCTTTTGATTCGTTTGTTTTCAAAAGAAATGGCATTTTTTCAATGGTCTAGCTATCTATGAGAAGTACTTGATGAACCTTCTATGGAACCCGGCATGGCCCAAAAAGCTTCTGATGTAATTCACTGATGTTGGTGGAGCAAACCCAACCCTCACATCAATCTTCGCTTTGTCCACTTCAATACATCTCTTTGAGATCTTGTGTCCCTAAAAAATCCCCTCCTTGACCATGAAGTGACACTTTTATCTATTAAGCATAAGGTTTGTCTCCTCACATCTTTGCAAAACCTTTCACAATTTATACAAACAAGCATCAAAGGAAGATCCATTCACATAGAAGTCATCCATAAAGACCTCCACAACATCCTCAATAAGATCCGAAAATATAGACATCATATCTCTTTGGAAAGTTGCTTGTGCATTACATAGCCCAAATGGCATCCTTCGATAAGCAAAGGTACCGTAGGGGCATGTGAATGTTGTCTTTTCTGTTAGCTTAAGAATTTGGAGCTTGATAGGTTGCTGCAGTGGTGGATTTTTTCTTCGTGTATGTGTGTTACACATGGAGAATGATGTGTGACACACGGTTAAAAGAATAACAAGGAAACGTCAAGATGTGATGATGTGGAATATTTCCATATGTTTGGTTGACTAAATATGCTTTAAATAAGTATTATTAGATCACAATTTGGAAGATTTGATGATGATAAAATATAAGAAATAATATATTAGATAATAGGAAAAGATTATTTGATATATACCTTGGTTTTTCTTAGATTAGGTTAGTTTTTTTTTTGACGTTGTAATTCTCACATAAACAAAAAGGAGATTTTTTGGTTTCATAGAGTGAGTGATTTGTAGACGTGATCAACGGGGGTTGGTTCACGCAAGTTAGGTTTATTAGGAATCGATTCATGTCGAGTCGTGTAATTCGAATCAAACAAGTCTGTAAGAGATTGTGTAGAAGATTTCTAATAACAGAGATACATGTTCTTTTG
>CAJHQQ010005222.1:0-19051 GCA_905132885.1 Moricandia moricandioides
ATTCTTTGACAATAGATTGTGTGTGCCTAATTGCTCTTTGAGAGACCTTTTTGTCAGGGAATCCCATGGGGGCAGTCTAATGGGACACTTTGGGATTGCCAAGACCTTAAAAGTTTTACAGGATCACTTCTATTGGCCACACATGAAGAGAGATGTGGAGAGGATATGTGGAAGGTGTGCTACTTGCAAGCATGCCAAGTCCCAAGTTCAAAACCAGGGTTTGTATACTCCTTTACCTATTCCACACCATCCCTGGAATGACATTTCTATGGATTTCATTGTTGGTTTGCCTAGAACTAGGACTGGAAAGGATTCTATCTTTGTTGTTGTTGATAGGTTCTCTAAGATGGCACATTTCATAGCGTGTCATAAGACTGATGATGCATTACATGTAGCTAACTTGTTCTTTAAGGAGGTTGTACGTTTGCCATGGCATGCCTAGAACCATAGTTTCTGATAGGGACACTAAGTTTCTTAATTACTTTTGGAAGACACTTTGGTAAGTTAGGCACTAAACTATTGTTCTCTACTACATGTCATCCACAAACTGATGGGCAAACTGAGGTAGTTAATAGGACATTAGGGAACACTCCTGCGTGCATTCATTAGAAAGAACTTAAGAACATGGGAAGAATACTTGCCACATTGTGAATTTGCATACAATCATGCTATGCATTCTGCTTCTAAGTATTCTCCATTTGAAATTGTTTATGGGTTCAATCCCACCTCTCCTTTGGATCTAATGCCTTTACCTGAGTGTGAAAGGACAAGTCTAGATGGCAAGAAGAAAGCCGAGTTGGTTCAACAGATTCATGAGAAGGCTAGACTAAACATTGAGCAGAAGACCAAGCTGTATGAGAAGCAAGCAAACAAGGGGAGACGTGTGAGGACCTTTGAAGTTGGTGACCAAGTTTGGTTGCACCTAAGGAAGGATAGGTTCCCCAACGAGAGGAAGTCCAAACTGATGCCAAGGGTTGATGGACCCTTTGAGATCATCCACAAGATCAATGACAATGCCTACAAGCTTGATCTCCAAGGTAAGTACGATGTATCAAATAGCTTCAATGTCACTGACTTGGCTCCTTTTGTTGTAGATGGACCTGATTTGAGGACAAATCCTTTTCAAGAGGGAGGGGATGATGTGATCATGGACCGGATCACTAAGGAGGACAATGAGGAGAGTTTAGATGAGCAACATGAAGCCACAATGCATCAACCATTTGATGAGGATGCTCTAACCATTCATGAAGGTCCCATGACTCGTTCCAGAGTCAAGAAGCTTAAGGAGAATGTTGTTGGATTACTCACTTCACATCCACAACAAGAAGGTCTTGGACAAGGTTTGATCCGAGATGTCTTGATCACCATTCAAGCCATCTCTACTCCAAACTGAGATAGTGTCTAGGCAGACATGGGGTGCGTGCTCTTTTCCTTGCTTTTGGTTTTGTCCCACGAGGTTTTCCAGGAGGAAGGTTTTTAACGAGGCCACAACTTGTCTACAAATCACCTAAGTACTATACTCGGTCCAAGCCTCTTAGAAGTTGCATTTCATTTCATTTTAACTTATAAACTATAGTTTGCTTTATTTCCTTTTTTGGTTCATTGTCGAAAACCCTAGAGGCATGTCTCTGGTTTTCTTATTTAAAGGGTTCTCTACACCCTTATGTAATCATCAAATCTTTTCTATACAAGTTACATTCATCTTTGCGGCTCTCTCTCTCTCTAAAAGAAGTGTGCCGAGTCTGGTGTGTCATATCCAGAGCCTAAGGGTGTCTAGTTTGGTGTGTAATATCCAAACCATTCATCTAGGAGTATCAAGAGATCATCCATCCCTCTTGTGTCACCATCCAATCCACACGCCTTGAAGGACTTGAGTCTTTTGATTCGTTCTTGCAAGGATTATCCATTCCCATCAACCAAAGAGCATCCTAGGGACGCATCATAAGGAGACATTGTTACAAGTAATGATGAATGTGGAGAAGCAAATCAAACGGACCAACACAACACGTCCATCCATTGAAACACAGCATCAAGAACCAGCACCAGTTGCGCCTATCCAAGAAGATCAAGGCAAAGTAACCTCCCATATCTTCATAAAGAAGAGCAGCCTGTTCAGAACGTCATGGTCCCTTTAAAACAACAAATGGTAGCAGAGAAGACACCCAGGGAACCTCAGAGAGCTCGTAGAATGAATCAACTAATTGTCTTTGATCCATGTGATTTCCAAAGGACCTTCTTAGGTAACTTTTTCTGTTCACTCCTTTTGTTTGGTACAAGAAAGGAGAAGTGGAACTATCAAGACACGACTTGGATATGAGACATCTTGTATTTGAGGCCTGGAGGAAAGGTCTTGAATCAGAAGAACAAGATCAAACAGGATAAGAAGAGTTCAGCTGCACCAACATTGGATTTTGTAGATTTCTCATCCTTTGAGATAAGGGGTTGCACGTCTCAGCTCAGCAAGAGTTTCACTATGAAACCAACAGGAGAATGAAGCCAATTCAGTCACGGATCCAACAAACCAGACAACGCAGAAAATGGCCTTCTGATCATCAAGATATTGCTAGTTTTGCAAAACATGCCGGTTTGGATCTTTCCCAAGAGGAACTTATGTCTGATTGTGCTGGAAGGTTACAGACCTACTCGTGGAGACCTGGAGAATATTTCCACAAGATTATCACCCTTGGAGAGTGCTCTGTTCGTGCTAGAACAAGTTGGGGTCATAAGGAGTTTGAAGTTGATCAAAAAGGACTTGCATCTTGACCATATCAAGATATGGAAGCCACCAGATATGCAGCAACTTCAGTACCAATGCAAAGATTATCAAAATGTAATTGGAGATGAAGAAGTCACTAGAGTCACTGGTGAAGTGATTACTGGAGCAGGAGAAGAACTCATGTTTCCTTCTCAAATCAAAGAGAAAACCACCAGAGGAACTTAGTCTACAACAATCTCCAAAGAAACCAACCCGGGGTAACTATCTAAACTCAAAGAAAAACATGAAGCCTGATTTGCTTGCTGTGAGTACAGGTCAAACTGTTTTGAGATCTACCATTTTCAAAGAGAGAAGCTATAAGAATGATCAGAGTATCAAGAATGGGTTGTTGGCTTTGAGGATGCAACAATCAAACCTTGGAAACTGCCTAGCCGCCAGCTTTGACATAGGAACAGTCCGAGGGTCATATCTCAACAACCACAAGGAGTTAACCATCAAACTCGACTGCCATGGAAACTTAACTCATCAGGGGCTCACGTCGATTTGGAATCAAGTCCAAACCTTCTCAGATGAAAGAGTTATGGGTTCTACAAATCGGGTGATCCTGTATTGGCTATCTTTGAACTTTTCTGAGTTTAAAACATCTCAATCCTATATATGGCGACCAGGTGAGCATGCTAAGGTAAGTGATCATGTTTTCAAGAGTTCTTTTATCAATTACACAGATATGATGCACTTGTTTTTGTCAAAAGAGCCATGTGCAGATTATGATGAAGCTTGGAAGCATACAAGAAGAAAGAACAAGCATGTGGAAGACAAGCGGTTCAAGCCACCTGATTTGGATCAGGATAAGCACCAAGACGTCACTAGCTTCATCCTTATCAAAGAAGCACCACCAGAAGCAGCACACAAGCCAAAACCGAGCAAAAACCAATTTGGGATAAGATTATTACTCTTTGATAAACTTTCATGTGCTAACTTGCTTTGTTTCAACATGTCAGGTTTAAGTAATGAATCAGGAACTAAATGGATTAGTGCCTTCTACATATCCAAACCAGTCAGCAACAATGCCTATCAAAGAGGCTTGCAAGGTAAGTGTAATCTGATTTTAAACTTCAATGTTACTGACTTGGTCCCCTCTATTGTAGGTAAAACAGATTTGAGGACAAATCTTTTTGAAGAGGGAGGGGATGATGTGATCATGGAAAGCACCAAAGAATGGAAGCATGAACCTGAACCTGAGGAGCTTGAGGATGCAACATTTAAGAGTGCATTTGATGTGATCATGGACCAGATCACTAAGGAGAACAAGGAGAGTCTAGATGAGCCACATGAAGCCACATTGCATCAACAACTTGGTGATGATGCTCTAGCCATTCCTAAAGGTCCCATGACTCGTTCCAGAGTCAAAAAGCTTAAGGAGAATGTTGTTGGATTACTCACTTCACATCCACAACAACAAAGTCTTGGACAAGGTCTGATCCGAGATGTCTTGATCACCATTCAAGCCATCTCTACATCAAGCTGAGTTAGTGTCTAGGCAAGACATGGGGTGTGTGCTCTTTTCCTTGCTTTTGGTTTTGTCCCACGAGGTTTTCCAGGAGGGAGGTTTTTAACGAGGCCACAACTTGTCTACACATCACCTAAGTCCTATCTCGGTCCAAGACTACATGAAGTTCCATTTTTATTTCATTCTAAACTTATGTTAAACTTAGACTATAGTTTTATTTCTTTCCTTTTTTGGTTCATTGTCGAACCCTAGAGGCATGTCTCTGGTTTCTTATTTAAAGAGGTCTCAACACCCTCTTGTAATCATCCAGTCTTTTATTAAACAAGTTACATTCATCTTATACGGCTCTCTCTCTCTAAAAGAAGTGTGCCGAGTTCTGGTGTGTCATATCCAGAGTCTAAGGGTGTTTAGTTTGGTGTGTCATATCCAAATCATTCATCTAGGAGTATCAAGAGATCATTCATCCCTCTTGTGTCACCATTCAATCCACACGCCTTGAAGAACTTGAGTCTCTGATTCGTTCTTGCAAGGATCTATCCATTCCCATCAACCAAAGAGCATCCTAGGGACGCATCAGGAATGGCAGGGGTCTGAGGGATGGCAGGGGCACGTCCAGCCTTGTTGGAAAGTGACAGGTGCTAGATGGTCCCCCCTCTCCATTTGAATTCCTTCTCCATCCAGGACCACTCCTCCAACGTCTCTTTCCCTTTTGTTTCCATTCCCATTTGTTCTGAGGCAATTAAACTTCCTTTCTTCTCAAGTTAAGCCTTCTCTTGTCTTGCAAGTCACGTTAGGTCACTCCTTGACCTAACTGTACGGACTAGTAAACATTTTCAACCTTGATCATTCTGGAAGCTCCTCTTTGCCTTGATCTCTTCTTCCTCTCTGTCATTCATCTCTTCATGTCAACACTCCCCCTCAAGCTTGACCGTAGGGACTGGTCAAGCTTGGATACCATGAAGCATTCCCTCAT
This sequence comes from Moricandia moricandioides, assembly GCA_905132885.1. NCBI lineage: Eukaryota > Viridiplantae > Streptophyta > Magnoliopsida > Brassicales > Brassicaceae > Moricandia > Moricandia moricandioides. Next base: position 5,200 of record CAJHQQ010005222.1, read on the forward strand.
TAAAACCTTTACTTGGAAAAAACCACTTGGGATAAAAACCAAGCAAAGGAAAAAGAGTAGAACACTTCATGGCAAGAGGATCAGTGACAAGTGAGGTCTATGAGTCCAAGCTTAGGATGAATGAACTCACAAACCTTGCTACTAGCTGCCTTGGTGAAGATGTCAGCAAGTTGGTCTTCACTCCTTGTGTAGCATGGGAGGATCACTTGCTGCTCCACTGCTTGTCTCACCTTATGGCAGTCGACTTGATGTGATCATGGACCGGATCACTAAGGAGGACAATGAGGAGAGTTTAGATGAGCAACATGAAGGCACAATGCATCAACCATTTGATGAGGATGCTCTAACCATTCCTGAAGGTCCCATGACTCGTTCCAGAGTCAAGAAGCTTAAGGAGAATGTTGTTGGATTACTCACTTCACATCCACAACAAGAAGGTCTTGGACAAGGTTTGATCCGAGATGTCTTGATCACCATTCAAGCCATCTCTACACCAAACTGAGTTAGTGTCTAGGCAGACATGGGGTGCGTGCTCTTTTCCTTGCTTTTGGTTTTGTCCCACGAGGTTTTCTAGGAGGAAGGTTTTTAACGAGGCCACAACTTGTCTACAAATCACCTAAGTGCTATACTCGGTCCAAGACTAATAGAAGTTGCATTTTTATTTAAACTTATAAACTATAGTTTTAGTTCTTTCCTTTTTTGGATTCATTGTCGAAACCCTAGAGGCATGTCTCTGGTTTCCTATTTAAAGGGTTCTCTACACCCTATTGTACCCATCCAACCTTTTTCAATACAAGTTCATTCTCTTTTGCGGCACTCTCTCTCTCTAAAAGAAGTGTGCCGAGTTCTGGTGTGTCATATCCAGAGTCTAAGGGTGTTTAGTTTGGTGTGTAATATCCAAACCATTCATCTAGGAGTATCAAGAGATCATCCATCCCTCTTGTGTCACCATCCAATCCACACGCCTTGAAGAACTTGAGTCTTTGATTAGTTCTTGCAAGGATCTATCCATTCCCATCAACCAAAGAGCATCCTAGGGACGCATCAAGTGGTATCAGAGCAACTTTGGTTGGGAAGTACTCGCTTTCTCTCTTTGCTTTTGTTTCTTGTTTGTTTTCTTGTTTGCTTTTGATTATTGCATCCGTGTAGCATCCATAACATCCTGAATAAGCATTAGACTACTTTGTTTAGGGCTGCTCGAGATTCATAATAGATTAGACAAGCATTCTTAGACTTTCCTTTTTTGGTTTTTTCGGAAGCCCTAGAGAGAGAGTAACCCTAGCCGCATGCATCTTCTTTGTCGATCACCTTGTTCTTGTGTCTAAGTTGTTTATCACCTAGAACACGAGTAAAAGAAGCTTATTAGGTTGCTAGGAAAGCTTAGAAGAGTTTAGGAAAAGGATTAGAAGCTTTTCCATTTTGCTTGAATCGATTTCCTTTTCTTAGCCGATTTCCTTTTCACTTTTTGTCTTGCATTGTAAGCTTGTGTTCTTGTCCTTTTTACTCGATTTCTTTTTCCTTTTTGCTTATCTTCTTCCCTAGAACTCTTTACTGGTTGTCTTGTTTATCTTTAAGCAGGTACAATGGTGTCCGAGTCTGAAGAAGAAGCTGAACTTGTCCGGAAGAACAAACTACTCATGGAAGCTATGTCGGCTCAACTCAATCAAAACATGATTGCAACCATGACCGAGATGATGAGGACCAGCCTCAGTGACATCAGAAGGGAGTTGAGAGAAGACATCAGGAGAGCCACTAGTCACTTACCAAACCAAGAGACTAGGAGAGAAGAGAGACCACAAGCCGCACATCAAGCAACTCGCCAAACAACTCGCCAAGAACATGATGGTTATGAGGAGACTGATGACGAGTATGATCACCTCAGCTCATCCTCAAGAAGACCTAGGCGTGCCCAAGAGAGAAGAGTGAACCAAGGAGATGATCTTGCTGGTTTGAAGATCAAAATACCCCCATTCCACGGCAAGGCTGATCCGGATGCATATCTTGAGTGGGAGAAGAAGATTGAGCTAGTCTTTCAGTGCAAGCAATACACCAACCACAAGAAGATTCAAATTGCTGCCACTGAATTCTATGACTATGCTTTGAGTTGGTGGGATCAATACCTCACAACTCGTAGAAGGAATGGAGAGGAACCGGTTGAAACTTGGACAGAGATGAAGTCAATCATGCGCAAGAGGTTTGTTCCAAGCCATTACCTTAGAGACTTGCACCACCGGCTGAGGAAGCTTACCCAAGGTTCAAGATCAGTGGAGGAGTATTACCAAGAGATGGAGTTGCTCATGCTGAGGGCCAACATATCAGAGGATAGAGAAGCAACCATGTCAAGGTTCCTTTGTGGCTTAAACCGAGAGATACAAGACAATGTTGAGATGCAACATTATGTGGAGCTAGAAGAGATGCTACACAAGGCTATCCTTGTTGAGCAACAACTCAAGAGGAGGGGACACTCACGCAATCAGTATGGCTCTAACCGGTTACACCACAACAAGGAAGAGAAGACACCTTATGCTAAGGAGTCTAAACCATTCCAGAAGGACAACAAGTCCTATCCAAGAGAAGAGGCCAAACCAATCAGTGCTCTTGACAAGGGCAAAGGCAAGGTTGAGGCATCTAGTTCCAGAGCTCGTGATGTCAAGTGCTTCAAGTGCCAAGGAAGAGGACACTATGCCAATGAGTGTACCAACAAGAGAGTCATGTTCTTACGGGAAGATGGAGAGTACACCTCAGGAGAAGACAACACCGAGTCTGACCAAGAAGACACTGAGGAAGAGCTTGAAGAAGGACCAGTCCAGGGGAAGCTTTTAGTAGCAAGAAGACTTCTAAGCTTGCAAAACAAGGCTGAGGAGCTAGAGCAGCGTGAGAACCTCTTCTACACCCGGTGTTTGGTCCAAGGAAAAGTGTGCAGCCTCATTGTAGATGGAGGAAGTTGTGTCAATGCTGCGAGTGAGACAATGGTTCAGAAGTTGGGATTGAAGGTTCAAAAGCATCCCAAACCTTATAAGTTGCAATGGCTGAATGAAGAAGGCACCATGAAGGTTTCAAGTCAAGTTCTTATTCCCTTATCTATTGGGAGATATGAAGATGAAGTCTTGTGTGATGTGTTGCCTATGCAAGCTGGTCACATACTTCTTGGAAGACCATGGCAATCTGATAGACGTGTGATCCATGATGGCTTCACCAACAAGCATTCCTTTCTGTTCAAGGGCAAGAAGACTACTCTGGTTCCCTTGACACCCAAGGAAGTGCAACAAGATCAGGTTCAACTCCAAAAGAAGAAGGAGATTGATCTAAAACCGGCTGGAACTAAGCAGCCAAACTTCTATGCAAACATGGGTGATATCAAAAGAACTCTCAACTCTAAACAATCAGCTATACTACTTGTGTTTAAAGAGACTTTATTGAACATAACTGATTCTACACCGGTGTATCCGAGTGAAATGGTTTCTCTTTTACAGGAGTTTCAAGATGTATTCCCAGAGGACAATCCCATTGGTTTACCACCATTGAGGGGGATTGAGCACCAGATAGACTTTGTGCCAGGATCTACACTTCCAAACCGTCCAGCATATAGAAGCAATCCGGTTGAGACCAAGGAGTTGCAAAGACAAGTGGAAGAACTCATGGAGAAGGGCTATATCCGAGAGAGTTTGAGCCCATGTGCTGTGCCAGTGCTCCTAGTGCCCAAGAAGGATGGTACATGGCGCATGTGTGTTGATTGTAGATCAATCAACAACATCACAGTGAAGTATCGCCACCCTATCCCTAGACTAGATGATATGCTTGATGAATTGCATGGTTCTTGCATCTTCTCTAAGATTGATTTAAAAAGTGGTTATCATCAGATTAGGATGAAAGAAGGGGATGAATGGAAAACTGCATTTAAAACTAAGCATGGATTGTATGAGTGGTTAGTTATGCCATTTGGATTAACCAATGCACCTAGTACATTCATGAGGTTAATGAATCATGTGCTTAGATCATTCATAGGCATATCGGTTGTAGTATACTTTGATGATATCCTAGTGTATAGCAAGAACCTAGAAGAGCATTTAGATCATCTTAAGGCTGTCTTAAGTGTTTTGAGAAATGAGAAGCTTTATGATGTGATCATGGACCGGATCACTAAGGAGGACAATGAGGAGAGTTTAGATGAGCAACATGAAGGCACAATGCATCAACCATTTGATGAGGATGCTCTAACCATTCCTGAAGGTCCCATGACTCGTTCCAGAGTCAAGAAGCTTAAGGAGAATGTTGTTGGATTACTCACTTCACATCCACAACAAGAAGGTCTTGGACAAGGTTTGATCCGAGATGTCTTGATCACCATTCAAGCCATCTCTACACCAAACTGAGATAGTGTCTAGGCAGACATGGGGTGCGTGCTCTTTTCCTTGCTTTTGGTTTTGTCCCACGAGGTTTTCCAGGAGGAAGGTTTTTAACGAGGCCACAACTTGTCTACAAATCACCTAAGTACTATACTCGGTCCAAGCCTATTAGAAGTTGCATTTCATTTCATTTTAACTTATAAACTATAGTTTGCTTTATTTCCTTTTTTGGTTCATTGTCGAAAACCCTAGAGGCATGTCTCTGGTTTTCTTATTTAAAGGGTTCTCTACACCCTTATGTAATCATCCAATCTTTTCTATACAAGTTACATTCATCTTTGCGGCTCTCTCTCTCTCTAAAAGAAGTGTGCCGAGTCTGGTGTGTCATATCCAGAGCCTAAGGGTGTCTAGTTTGGTGTGTAATATCCAAACCATTCATCTAGGAGTATCAAGAGATCATCCATCCCTCTTGTGTCACCATCCAATCCACACGCCTTGAAGGACTTGAGTCTTTTGATTCGTTCTTGCAAGGATTATCCATTCCCATCAACCAAAGAGCATCCTAGGGACGCATCAGGTGGTATCAGAGCAACTTTGGTTGGGAAGTACTCGCTCTCTCTCTTTGCGATTGTTCTTGTTTTGTTTCTTGTTTGTGTTCTTTTGTTGTTTCATTCGTGTGCAATCTAAATCAACTTGAATAAGCATTAGAACTCTTTTACTTTAGGGCTGCTCGTGACTGCATGCAAGTTTAGACAAGGATTTTAGACTTTCCTTATTTGACTCATCCGGAAACCCTAGTGAGAGAAGAACCCTAGCCGCATACCTTCACTTTTCGATTGCTTTGTGTCTTGCTCTAAGTTGTTTATCACCTAGAACACGAGTAAAAGAAGCTTATTAGGTTGCTAGGAAAGCTTAGAAGAGTTTAGGAAAAAGATTAGAAGCTATTCCATTTTGCTTGAAGTCGATTTCCTTTTTAGCCGATTTTCCTTTTCACTTTGTCTTGCATTGTACGATTGTTTTGCTTTTCCTTTTTACTTGTTTTTCTTTTCCTTTTTGCTTGTCTTCTTCCCTAGAACTCTTTACTGGTTGTCTTGTTTGTTTTAAGCAGGTACAATGGTGTCCGAGTCTGAGGAAGAGGCCGAACTCGTCAGGAGAAACAAACTCCTCATGGAAGCCATGACCGAGCAACTTAACCAAAGTATGGTAGCAACCATGACCGAGATGATGAGGACCAGCCTCAGTGACATCAGAAGAGAGTTAAGAGAAGACATAAGGAGAGCTACTAGTCACTTACCAAACCAAGAGACTAGGAGAGAAGAGAGACCACAAGCGGCACACCAAGCAAATCGCCAAACCACTCGCCAAGAGCATGATGGTTATGAGGAGACTGATGACGAGTATGATCACCTCAGCTCATCCTCAAGAAGACCTAGACGTGCCCATGAGAGAAGAGTGAACCAAGGAGATGATCTTGCCGGTTTGAAGATCAAAATACCCCCATTCCATGGCAAGGCTGATCCGGATGCATATCTTGAGTGGGAGAAGAAGATTGAGCTAGTCTTCCAGTGCAAGCAATACACCAACCACAAGAAGATTCAAATTGCTGCCACTGAATTCTATGACTATGCTTTGAGTTGGTGGGATCAATACCTCACAACTCGTAGAAGGAATGGAGAGGAACCGGTTGAAACTTGGACAGAGATGAAGTCAATCATGCGCAAGAGGTTTGTTCCAAGCCATTACCTTAGAGACTTGCACCACCGGCTGAGGAAGCTTACCCAAGGTTCAAGATCAGTGGAGGAGTATTACCAAGAGATGGAGTTGCTTATGTTGAGGGCCAACATATCAGAGGATAGAGAAGCAACCATGTCAAGGTTCCTTTGTGGCTTAAACCGAGAGATACAAGACAATGTTGAGATGCAACATTATGTGGAGCTAGAAGAGATGCTACACAAGGCCATTCTTGTTGAGCAACAACTCAAGAGGAGGGGACACTCACGCAATCAGTATGGCTCCAACCGGTTACACCACAACAAGGAAGAGAAGACACCTTATGCTAAGGAGTCTAAACCATTCCAGAAGGACAACAAGTCCTATCCAAGAGAAGAGACCAAACCAATCAGTGCTCTTGACAAGGGCAAAGGCAAGGTTGAGGCGTCTAGTTCCAGAGCTCGTGATGTCAAGTGCTTCAAGTGCCAAGGAAGAGGACACTATGCCAATGAGTGTACCAACAAGAGAGTCATGTTCTTGCGAGAAGATGGAGAGTACACCTCAGGAGAAGACAACACCGAGTCTGACCAAGAAGACACTGAGGAAGAGCTGGAAGAAGGACCAGTCCAGGGGAAGCTTTTAGTAGCAAGAAGACTTCTAAGCTTGCAAAACAAGGCTGAGGAGCTAGAGCAGCGTGAGAACCTTTTCTACACCCGGTGTTTGGTCCAAGGAAAAGTGTGCAGCCTCATTGTAGATGGAGGAAGTTGTGTGAATGCTGCGAGTGAGTCAATGGTCCAGAAGTTGGGATTGAAGGTTCAAAAGCATCCCAAACCTTATAAGTTGCAATGGCTGAATGAAGAAGGCACCATGAAGGTTTCAAGTCAAGTTCTCATTCCCTTAGCCATTGGGAGATATGAAGATGAAGTATTGTGTGATGTGTTGCCTATGCAAGCCGGTCACATACTTCTTGGAAGACCATGGCAATCAGATAGACGTGTGATCCATGATGGCTTCACCAACAAGCATTCCTTTCTGTTCAAGGGCAAGAAGACTACTCTGGTTCCCTTGACACCCAAGGAAGTGCAACAAGTGTTAGAAAATGAAGAACAGAGTGAAGAATAAGAGAGAAAGGAAGTAAAACTCGAGAGAGAGAGAGAGAGAGATACTCGAAACTAAGAAAGAGAGTGAAGGGAAACTTATTTCCTTAGATTGAAAGAGATTAGGTTACATGGTTAAGTAGGCAAGTTGCCTGTCCAGAGAAAATGAATAAACTAACTAGCCTAAGTACACAAATGAATAAACAAAGGAGTTCTGATTGAGGATGGTCTGCACAAGGCACTGAAAGTGACTTGTCTCCAACGGATGGGAAGCTTAAATGGAACATGTGACCTTGCTTATTTTAATCATTCTTCTTGTCCCATAATATCTCCAACGGTCTCCTCTCCTTTCTGATGTCGACCAAGGTAAGTTTAAACTTGCCTTGCCTCTGAAGACACGTTAGGTTTAGCTAGGGTGACTTGTGATGCAAGTGTTGTACGGACATGCTTGCATTTCAAGTAAGCTCGGATCATCTTCAACTACACAAGTGATTCCTGATCCTCCCTTCCTCTTGTTTATTTATTCTTTGTCAATACTCCCCCTCAAGCTTAGCCATACAGCATGGTTAAGCTTGGAAACCATGAATACATCCCTCATTAAAACCTTTGTGTGTAAAACCCACTGGGATAAAACCACACAAGGAAAAAGAGTAGATGATTCATGGCTGAGGGGATCATGATCTGGATAAGTCTATGAGCCCCAACCTTGGGTGTATGAACTCACAGACTTTAGTGCTTGCCCCCTTGGTAAAGATATCTGCTAGTTGATCTTCACTTCTGGTATAGCAAGGTAGGATGATCTTCTGTTCCACAGCTTGCCTTACTTTATGACAATCCACTTCAATGTGCTTTGTTCTTTCATGGAACACCGAGTTTGATGCTATGTGTATGGCAGCCTGATTATCACAATGCATAGTGATAGGAGTAGTGGTTTCAATGCCCAAGTCTAGAAGTAGATTCCTGATCCAGATGAGCTCACTTGTCAGCTTCCTCATTGCCCTATATTCTGCCTCAGCACTTGAACATGACACCACCTTTTGCTTCTTGCTCTTCCAAGTTACTAAGTTGCCTCCAATGAAGGTGCAATAGCCTGATGTGGACCTCCTATCTATTCTATCACCAGCCCAATCAGCATCACAGTAGCCTACAATCTCTGTGCTCTTATTGCATCCCATCCAGACTCCTTGACCCGGAGCTTCTCTTAAGTACCTTAAGACCCTATCCACCATGTTCCAATGATGAATCTTAGGAGCTTGCATATGTTGGCTGATCTGGTTAACTGCAAAGCAGATATCTGGCCGTGTGATGGTAAGGTAGATCAGCTTCCCAACCATTCTCCTATATTGCTTGGCATCCTCAAATGGCTCATCTTCAAACTCCCCCTCACGCAAGACTTTGTATCCATCTTCCAGTGGAGTTTTGGCTATTCTTCCTCCAAGAGTACCTGCCTCATTCAACAGATCAAGTGTGTACTTCCTTTGGGATAAATGGAGCCCCTCTTTAGAGCGGCATATCTCAATCCCTAGGAAGTACTTTAACTCTCCCAAATCTTTGATATCAAATGTAGATTTAAGGAAAGACTTAGTAGAGATGATACCTTCCTTGTTGTTTCCAGTGATGATTATATCATCAACATAGATGAGGATCACTACAATCCCTTCTTGACTTGTGAGGGTGAAGAGTGTATGATCTGCCTCTGACTTCCTGAACCCTCTCCCATTCAAGGTGGTGCTTAGCTTGTGGTACCAAGCTCTAGGAGACTGCTTTAGTCCATAGATTGCCTTCTTGAGTCTTAGAACATTTCCTGGCTTGACTAGATGCTCTAAACCAGGTGGTGGACGCATATAGACTTCATCCTCTAGCTCTCCTTGTAGGAAAGCATTCTTGACATCCATTTGCCAGAGATCCCACTCCATGTTCACTGCTATGGACAATATGATCCTTATTGTGTGTAACTTGGCCACTGGTGCAAATGTATCATTGTAATCTTCTCCATATGTTTGAGTGAAACCTCTTGCAACCAATCTGGTCTTCTTCCTTTCTGGTTTCCCATTGGCTAGGTACTTAATGGTGAATATCCATCTGCTTGTCACTGCCTTCTTGCCTTTTGGAAGTTCAGATTCATACCAAGTATCATTGTCTATCATTGCTTTAGTTTCAGCACCAACAGACTCTCTCCACCCATCATCCTCTATTGCTTCTTCATAAGTCCTTGGTATGTACTCTTGATCAAGTTGACCCATAAAGACTACATGTTCTTGAGGATAGTGTGCCAAAGAACAGGTTGCTTGCATAGGGTGAGCAACTGCATTACTATTGAAGTACACTCTGGTGTTGATCCAATTAGCTGGATCCTTTCTCACCCTGGTACTTCTTCTCAATGGTTGGATTTGCTGCTTCTGCTTCTATAACCGGTTCCACTGCCTCTTCTTCTTCTAGATCTTCACTAGACTGTTCAGACTCTACCTCATGTATTCCATCTTGATCATGTGACTCTGAATCTCTTTCTGGTGGGTGTTGTTGTGATTCAGACTCACTGCCCCCCTCAGGATCAAGGTGGATATCTGCATCAGTTGGAGAATCCTCAGGAGTGGAAGCCATGGTTGGTCCTGGTGCTGGAGAAGCAGGAGGTGGTCCACCATTCCACTGAGAGTTGGTGACCCCTAAGCTTTCCAAGATAATCCTCAAGTTGTGTGCTCTATCAGAGGGACCATGGGAGAGGTCTTTGAGGCTATCCCAATTCTTCTCATCATAGTACCCTTTGGATTCCACAAACTTAACATCCCTTGAGACTAAGACCTTCCTGGTGTCTGGTGAGTAACACTTATACCCTTTCTGCGTGTGAGAATAGCCAATGAACATGGCCTTGACACTCTTGGCTTCTTGATGTGATCATGGACCGGATCATTAAGGAGGACAATGAGGAGAGTTTAGATGAGCAGCATGAAGCCACAATGCATCAACCATTTGATGAGGATGCTCTAGCCATTCCTGAAGGTCCCATGACTCGTTCCAGAGTCAAGAAGCTTGAGGAGAATGTTGTTGGATTACTCACTTCACATCCACAACAAGAAGGTCTTGGACAAGGTTTGATCCGAGATGTCTTGATCACCATTCAAGCCATCTCTACACCAAACTGAGGTAGTGTCTAGGCAGACATGGAGTGCGTGCTCTTTTCCTTGCTTTTGGTTTTGTCCCACGAGGTTTTCCAGGAGGAAGGTTTTTAACGAGGCCACAACATGTCTACAAATCCCCTAAGTGCTACACTCGGTCCAAGACTAATAGAAGTGCATTTTCATTTCATTTTAAACTTATAAACTATAGTTTGCTTTCTTTCCTTTTTTGGTTCTTTGTCGAAAACCCTAGAGGCATGTCTCTGGTTTTCTTATTTAAAGGGTCCCTTATACCCTATTGTACTCATCCAATCTTTTCTATACAAGTTATTCATCTTTTGCGGCTCTCTCTCTCTCTAAAAGAAGTGTGCCGAGTCTGGTGTGTCATATCCAGAGCCTAAGGGTGTCTAGTTTGGTGTGTAATATCCAAACCATTCATCTAGGAGTATCAAGAGATCATCCATCCCTCTTGTGTCACCATCCAATCCACACGCCTTGAAGGACTTGAGTCTTTTGATTCGTTCTTGCAAGGATTATCCATTCCCATCAACCAAAGAGCATCCTAGGGACGCATCAGGTGGTATCAGAGCAACTTTGGTTGGGAAGTACTCGCTTTCTCTCTTTGCGATTGTTCTTGTTTTGTTTCTTGTTTGTGTTCTTTTGTTGTTTCATCCGTGTTCAATCTAAATCATCTTGAATAAGCATTAGAACTCTTTTACTTTAGGGCTGCTCGTGACTGCATGAAAGTTTAGACAAGGATTTTAAACTTTCCTTATTTGGACTCATCCGGAAACCCTAGTGAGAGAAGAACCCTAGCCGCATACCTTCACTTGTCGATTGCTTTGTGTCTTGCTCTAAGTTGTTTATCACCTAGAACACGAGTAAAAGAAGCTTATTAGGTTGCTAGGAAAGCTTAGAAGAGTTTAGGAAAAAGATTAGAAGCTATTCCATTTTGCTTGAAGTCGATTTCCTTTTTAGCCGATTTTCCTTTTCACTTTGTCTTGCATTGTACGATTGTTTTGCTTTTCCTTTTTACTTGTTTTTCTTTTCCTTTTTGCTTGTCTTCTTCCCTAGAACTCTTTACTGGTTGTCTTGTTTGTTTATAAGCAGGTACAATGGTGTCCGAGTCTGAGGAAGAGGCCGAACTCGTCAGGAGAAACAAACTCCTCATGGAAGCCATGACCGAGCAACTTAACCAAAGTATGGTAGCAACCATGACCGAGATGATGAGGACCAGCCTCAGTGACATCAGAAGAGAGTTAAGAGAAGACATAAGGAGAGCCACTAGTCACTTACCAAACCAAGAGACTAGGAGAGAAGAGAGACCACAAGCCGCACATCAAGCAACTCGCCAAACAACTCGCCAAGAACATGATGGTTATGAGGAGACTGATGACGAGTATGATCACCTCAGCTCATCCTCAAGAAGACCTAGGCGTGCCCAAGAGAGAAGAGTGAACCAAGGAGATGATCTTGCTGGTTTGAAGATCAAAATACCCCCATTCCATGGCAAGGCTGATCCGGATGCATACCTTGAGTGGGAGAAGAAGATTGAGCTAGTCTTCCAGTGCAAGCAATACACCAACCACAAGAAGATTCAAATTGCTGCCACTGAATTCTATGACTATGCTTTGAGTTGGTGGGATCAATACCTCACAACTCGTAGAAGGAATGGAGAGGAACCGGTTGAAACTTGGACAGAGATGAAGTCAATCATGCGCAAGAGGTTTGTTCCAAGCCATTACCTTAGAGACTTGCACCACCGGCTGAGGAAGCTTACCCAAGGTTCAAGATCAGTGGAGGAGTATTACCAAGAGATGGAGTTGCTTATGTTGAGGGCCAACATATCAGAGGATAGAGAAGCAACCATGTCAAGGTTCCTTTGTGGTTTAAACCGAGAGATACAAGACAATGTTGAGATGCAACATTATGTGGAGCTAGAGGAGATGCTACACAAGGCTATCCTTGTTGAGCAACAACTCAAGAGGAGGGGACACTCACGCAACCAGTATGGCTCCAACCGGTTACACCACAACAAGGAAGAGAAGACACCTTATGCTAAGGAGTCTAAACCATTCCAGAAGGACAACAAGTCCTATCCAAGAGAAGAGGCCAAACCTAAACCCATCAGTGCTCTTGACAAGGGCAAGGGCAAGGTTGAGGCATCTAGTTCCAGAGCTCGTGATGTCAAGTGCTTCAAGTGCCAAGGAAGAGGACACTATGCCAATGAGTGTACAAACAAGAGAGTCATGTTCTTGCGAGAAGATGGAGAGTACACCTCAGGAGAAGACAACACCGAGTCTGACCAAGAAGACACTGAGGAAGAGCTTGAAGAAGGACCAGTCCAGGGGAAGCTTTTAGTGGCAAGAAGACTTCTAAGCTTGCAAAACAAGGCTGAGGAGCTAGAGCAGCGAGAGAACCTCTTCTACACCCGGTGCTTGGTCCAAGGAAAAGTGTGCAGCCTCATTGTAGATGGAGGAAGTTGTGTGAATGCTGCGAGTGAGTCAATGGTCCAGAAGTTGGGATTGAAGGTTCAAAAGCATCCCAAACCTTATAAGTTGCAATGGCTGAATGAAGAAGGCACCATGAAGGTTTCAAGTCAAGTTCTCATTCCCTTAGCCATTGGGAGATATGAAGATGAAGTATTGTGTGATGTGTTGCCTATGCAAGCCGGTCACATACTTCTTGGAAGACCATGGCAATCAGATAGACGTGTGATCCATGATGGCTTCACCAACAAGCATTCCTTTCTGTTCAAGGGCAAGAAGACTACTCTGGTTCCCTTGACACCCAAGGAAGTGCAACAAGATCAGATTCAACTCCAAAAGAAGAAGGAGATTGATCTAAAACCGGCTGGAACTAAGCAGCCAAACTTCTATGCAAACATGGGTGATATCAAAAGAACTCTCAATTCTAAACACTCAGCTATATTACTTGTGTTTAAAGAGACTCTATTGAACTTAACTGATCCTACACCGGTGTATCCGAGTGAAATGGTTTCTCTTTTACAGGAGTTCCAAGATGTGTTTCCAGAGGACAATCCCATTGGTTTACCACCATTGAGAGGGATTGAGCACCAGATAGACTTTGTGCCAGGATCAACACTTCCAAACCGTCCAGCATATAGAAGCAATCCGGTTGAGACCAAGGAGTTGCAAAGACAAGTGGAAGAACTCATGGAGAAGGGCTATATCCGAGAGAGTTTGAGCCCATGTGCTGTGCCAGTGCTCCTAGTGCCCAAGAAGGATGGTACATGGCGCATGTGTGTTGATTGTAGATCAATCAACAACATCACAGTGAAGTATCGCCACCCCTATCCCTAGACTAGATGATATGCTTGATGAATTACATGGTTCTTGCATCTTCTCTAAGATTGATTTAAAAAGTGGTTATCATCAGATTAGGAATGAAAGAAGGTGATGGAATGGAAAACTGCATTTAAAACTAAGCATGGATTGTATGAGTGCGTTAGTTATGCCATTTGGATTAACCAATGCACCTAGTACATTCATGAGGTTAATGAATCATGTGCTTAGATCATTCATAGGCATTTACAGTTGTAGTATACTTTGATGACATCCTAGTG
>CAJHQQ010005223.1:0-19049 GCA_905132885.1 Moricandia moricandioides
ACGAGGTGGGCTAAAAGTTGATGGTTTTTGCTGTTTGTTTTTGGTCAGGAAAAGGTCCAAGAGGTATACATCAAAATCAGCCCAATTTTATTCAAGTTCCAAGCCAAAGAAGATCCAAAATCAAGTGGTTTCCTTGCTGTTCTAAAAAGAGTGACGAAAATTGGTGCGGCGGAGAATAAAATTGCATGGAAAAGCTTCTCTCCCTCCATGCATTGTTTTGTGAATTCCTAGGACTATTAAAATAACTAGTTTCTGTGACAAGTTTTAGTTTCCTATAAATAAGTTGTAAATCTCCATTGGAAATAAAAATAATTTGGAATTATAATTTTGGAATCTTGAGAGTGTTTCTCAGTTTGTCCTTCGGGAACTTTTTCGATCCTGTCCTGGTGCGTCATATCCAGGGGTGTCAACCTCATTGTCGTCTAGGCTGCGTCATACTTCCTAGGGCATTGAGTTGGAATATCAGAGGCCTTAGGCCGCATCCTCTGTGCGACCTAGACGCCATCCACGTAAATCAAGAGCACGGCTTCCGCATCTCTATGTGTACATACCATTCGATCCACCGCCTGTTCTCTTTGGAGTTCACGTATCCATTGGAGTCAAGCGATTATCCCTCACCAATTATACAGAGTGATCCTTGGCAGGTTCTCATCATTTGTATCAGGAGCCACTCATGAATAGCGGCATTCACTTCTGTTATCCATCATTCTCATCTTTCCCATCTTCTAAAAAAAAAAAAAAATAGAGGAGAGAAGGGAGTCAACGAGGAACCAATAGATCATCCCTTCTAGAGCTTAACCGAAAAAAATAGCTCTTTCATTCTTCGTAATGTTTAGCTAGTGTGTGTGAAACCCGAAGGCAAGTGAACCAAGTGATCTTGTGAGATGACTCCTCATGGCCATAGGTTCTAAAACATTATGACGGATAGGGCAAATCCTTTTAAAGCTGAGGAGGGATGATGTAAACCTGAATCAGCAACAGAAACAATAGAAAGAAGGTCTTGGCTTATGGGTGTGTGTGTGTGGACCGAGGTGGGCTTTTTAAAAGTGTGGTTTTGCTTGTGTGTTTTGGTCAGGGAAAATGGTCCAAAGAGGGTTACATCAAAATTCAGCCCAATTTTATTCAAGTTTCCAAGCCAAGAAGATCCAAAATCAAGTTGGTTTCCTTGCTGTCTAAAAAGAGTGACGAAAAAATGGATAGAATAAAATTTGCATGGAAAGGCTTCTCCTCTTCCTCCATTGCATTTGTTTTTTGTGATTCCTAGACTATTAAATAACTAGCTTTTGAGCAGTTTAGTTTCCTATAATAAGTTGTAATCTCCATTGTTTGTGTATAATTTTGTGTTGTGTTTTTTTTTTTTTTTTTTGTTTTTGTTGGTGGTTTTTTTTTTTTTGTTTTGATTTTTTTGTCTGTTTGTTTTGTTTGATTTTGTTTTTTGTTTTTGTTTTTTGTTTTGTTGTGATTGTTTTTTGTTTGTTTTTTTTGTTTTTTAATTTTTTTGGTTTGTGTTTTGTTTTGTTTGTGTTGTTTTTTGTTGTGGTTTTGTTGTGATTGTTTGTGTTTGTTTTTTTTTTTTGTTTTGTTTGTTTTTTTTTGTTTTTGGATTTTTGTTAATTGTTGTGTTTTTGATTTTTTTGCTTTTGGTTTTGAATTTGTTTATAATTGCTTTGTTCTTTGTTGGTGTTGTTGTTTTTTGTTTTTTTGTTTTTTTGTTGTATTGTTTTTGTTTTTTTGATTATTTGTTTTTTTGTTTGTTTGTGTTTTTTTTGTTTTTGTTTGTTTTGTTTTGTTTCTGTCGTAACATGGCTGCGGTTTTACAATGGTCTCATATGTATTTTAGCCGTAATTCTATCCTGAATAATAACTCACTGTTTTTTGGTTATTTGTTTTTGAATGAAAGGCTGTAAGTACTTCTGTCTTTTTGTGTTTTGATTGTTGTTTTGTTTTTTTTTTGTTGTAATTTGTGTTTGATTTTAGAACATGTAACTCATTTGTCTGATCAAGATAACTTCTTGTGGTGTTCACTCTAACTGCTGTTTTGTGGTGATTTTTGAAGCTTTTGACCAAGAGATAATGAGCGCTGTGTTTGGTTTTGAATTTTGTGTGTTTTGATTGATCAGTTGCGATTTTGCTCAGGTGCGGTGATAAGTAAGACTATTCGTGTGATTTTCTTTGAATTTCTCCTCCTTGCAATCATTTAAATGCTTTTGTGTTTTGACTGCTTGGTTTTTTGGTAGAAGCCTCTTGTTTATTTTCTGTGCCTATAGATTTATATTATAACGCTTTTTTATTCCCTACCCCGCTGATCCATGCTTTTTGTATGTTTGCTTGTGTCTGTTTATTATGGTGACCGTTGAACCCTTGTATCCCTAATTCTGTCCTCTGTTATATTGTTGTTTGTGTTGATATTGTTGGAAATAAAATAAGTTGTGAATTATATTTTTGGAATCTTGTTGAGTGTTTCTCCAGTTTTGTTCCTTCTGGTGGAACTTTTTCGAATCCCGTCCTGAGTGTCGTCATAATACCAGTGGGGTCAACCTTCATATATGTCGTACCCTAGGTAGCGTCTATCCGGTAGAGGCATTGGTAGTATTTGGAATATCAGAGGTCCTCTCTACGCATCCTCTGGTGCCGCCTCTCTCTGGCCTCCTACCTACACGAATCCCCATCGGTTAATCAATGCAGCTTTCCGCATCTCTTGTGTCATAACCATTTCGAGTCCACCGCCTTGTTGGTCTTTGGAGTTTCATCCGTTCCACCGGTTTCATCGTCAAGGATTATCCCTCACCAATTTCCTCACTTCACATCCACAACAACAAAGTCTTGGACAAGGTCTGATCCGAGATGTCTTGATCACCATTCAAGCCATCTCTACATCAAGCTGAGTTAGTGTCTAGGCAAGACATGGGGTGTGTGCTCTTTTCCTTGCTTTTGGTTTTGTCCCACGAGGTTTTCCAGGAGGGAGGTTTTTAACGAGGCCACAACTTGTCTACACATCACCTAAGTGCTATTCTCGGTCCAAGACTACATGAAGTTCCATTTTTATTTCATTCTAAACTTATGTTAAACTTAGACTATAGTTTTATTTCTTTCCTTTTTTGGTTCATTGTCGAAACCCTAGAGGATTTGTCTCTGGTTTCTTATTTAAAGGGTTCTCTACACCCTTATGTAATCATCCAGTCTTTTATTAAACAAGTTACATTCATCTTTTGCGGCTCTCTCTCTCTCTAAAAGAAGTGTGCCGAGTCTGGTGTGTCATATCCAGAGCCTAAGGGTGCTTAGTTTGGTGTGTAATATCCAAACCATTCATCTAGGAGTATCAAGAGATCATCCATCCCTCTTGTGTCACCATCCAATCCACACGCCTTGAAGGACTTGAGTCTTTGGATTCGTTCTTGCAAGGATTATCCATTCCCATCAACCAAAGAGCATCCTAGGGACGCATCACTCAACCTTGCCTTTGCCCTTGTCAAGAGCACTGATTGGTTTGGCCTCTTCTCTTGGATAGGACTTGTTGTCCTTCTGGAATGGTTTAGACTCTTTAGAATAAGGTGTCTTCTCTTCCTTGTTGTGGTGCAACCGGTTAGAGCCATACTGGTTGCGTGAGTGTCCCCTCCTCTTGAGTTGTTGCTCAACAAGAATAGCCTTGTGTAGCATCTCTTCTAGCTCCACATAATGTTGCATCTCAACATTATCTTGTATCTCTCGGTTTAAGCCACAAAGGAACCTTGACATGGTTGCTTCTCTATCCTCTGATATGTTGGCCCTCAGCATGAGCAACTCCATCTCTTGGTAATACTCCTCCACTGATCTTGAACCTTGTGTAAGCTTCCTCAGCCGGTGGTGTAAGTCTCTAAGGTAATGGCTTGGAACAAACCTCTTGCGCATGATTGACTTCATCTCTGTCCAAGTTTCAACCGGTTCCTCTCCATTCCTTCTACGAGTTGTGAGGTATTGATCCCACCAACTCAAAGCATAATCATAGAATTCAGTGGCAGCAATCTGAATCTTCTTGTGGTTGGTGTATTGCTTGCACTGAAAGACTAGCTCAATCTTCTTCTCCACTCAAGATATGCATCCGGATCAGCCTTGCCATGGAATGGGGGTATTTTGATCTTCAAACCAGCAAGATCATCTCCTTGGTTCACTCTTCTCTCTTGGGCACGTCTAGGTCTTCTTGAGGATGAGCTGAGGTGATCATACTCTTCATCAGTCTCCTCATAACCATCATGTTCATGGCGAGTTGTTTGGCGAGTTGCTTGGTGTGCCGCTTGTGGTCTCTCTTCTCTCCCAGTCTCTTGGTTTGGTAAGTGACTAGTGGCTCTCCTAATGTCTTCTCTAAAGCTCTCTCCTGATGTCATTGAGGTTGGTCCTCATCATCTCGGTCATGGTTGCCACCATACTTTGGTTAAGTTGCTCGGTCATAGCTTCCATGAGGAGTTTGTTTCTTCTGACGAGTTCAGCCTCTTCCTCAGACTCGGACACCATTGTTCCTGCTTAAAGACAAACAAGACAACCAGTAAAGGGTTCTAGGGAAGAAGATAAGCAAAAAGGAAAAGAAAAACAAGCAAAAAGGAAAAGCAAATAAGCTTGTCTCGCAAGACAACAAGTAAAAAGGAAATCGGCTAAGTGAAAAGGAAATCGAATTCAAGCTAAATGGAAAAGCTTCTAAACTTTTTCCTAAACTCTTCTAAGGTGTTCTAGCAACCTAACAATCCTAGTATGCTCGTGTTCAAGGTGTTAAACAAGTTTAAAGCAATGCACAACACAATCGGACAAGGAGGAATGCATGCGGCAGGGTTACTCTCTCTCTAGGGTTTCCGAAAAACCAAAAAGGAAAGTCCTATAATCTTTGTCTAAAACTCTTATGCAAATCGAGCAGCCCTAGTTTTAGATGAGTTCTACTGCTTATTCAAAAGATAAAGATGAAACACGGATTGAACAAACAAAAGAAACAAGAAAACAAAGGAGTAGCGAGTTACTTCCCAACCAAAGTTGCTCTGATACCACTTGATGCGTATCCCTAGGATGCTCTTTGGTTGATGGGAATGGATAGATCCTTTGCAAGAACGAATCAGAGACTCAAGTTCTTCAAGGCGTGTGGATTGAATGGGTGACACAAGAGGGATGAATGATCTCTTGATACTCCTTAGATGAATGATTTGGATATGACACACCAAACTAAACACCCTTAGACTCTGGATATGACACACCAGAACTCGGCACACTTCTTTTAGAGAGAGGAGAGCCGCAAAAGATGAATGAACTTGTATTGAAAAGGTTGGGATGATTACATAAGGGTGTAGAGAACCCTTTAAATAAGAAACCAGAGGAACACACTCTCTAGGGTTTCGACAATGCATCAAAAAAGGAAAGAACTAAAACTATAGTTTATAAGTTTAAATGAAATAAAATGCAACTTCTATTAGTCTTGGACCGAGAATAGCACTTAGGTGATTTGTAGACAAGTTGTGGGCCTCGTTAAAAACCTTCCTCCTGGAAAACCTCGTGGGGACAAAACCAAAGCAAGGAAAAGAGCACGCACCCCATGTCTTGCCTAAGAACTAACTCAGTTTGGTGTAGAGATGGCTTGAATGGTGATCAAGACATCTCGGATCAAACCTTGTCTGATGTGATCATGGACCGGATCACTAAGGAGGACAATGAGGAGAGTTTAGATGAGCAACATGAAGCCACAATGCATCAACCATTTGATGAGGATGCTCTAACCATTACTGAAGGTCCCATGACTCGTTCCAGAGTCAAGAAGCTTAAGGAGAATGTTGTTGGATTACTCACTTCACATCCACAACAAGAAGGTCTTGGACAAGGTTTGATCCGAGATAGCATGGGCTCACACATAAGTGGTTGATGCCTTGTGGCTTCAATGTGGCTCATCTAGACACTCCTTGTCCTCCTTAGTGATCCGGTCCATGATCACATCAGAAACCATGATGTAAGAAGCTTGATTTGGACTCATAAATCAGTGTAGAATCACCCTGAAGTTGAATCAAGATCATAGGAGTTATGATGAAGAAGTTATCCCACTTTTAACCGAAGTGATTCCAGTTTACCCTGTTTGGAGATTTGGCAATTTCTTCTTGATACTAATAAAACCAGAATGAATCACGATGTAAGAAGCTTGATTTGGACTCATAAATCAGTGTAGAATCACCCTGAAGTTGAATCAAGATCATAGGAGTTATGATGAAGAAGTTATCCCACTTTTAACCGAAGTGATTCTAGTTTACCCTATTTGGAGATTTGGCAATTTCTTCTTGATTCTAATCAAAACAAGAATGAATCATGATGTAAGAAGCTTGATTTGGACTCATAAATCAGTGTAGAATCACCCTGAAGTTGAATCAAGATCATAGGAGTTATGATGAAGAAGTTATCCCACTTTTAACCGAAGTGACTCCAGTTTACCCTATTTAGAGATTTGGCAATTTCTTCTTGATACTAACAAAACAAGAATGAACCATGATGTAAGAAGCTTGATTTGGACTCATAAATCAGTGTAGAATCACCCTGAAGTTGAATCAAGATCATAGGAGTTATGATGAAGAAGTTATCCCACTTTTAACCGAAGTGACTCCAGTTTACCCTGTTTGGAGATTTGGCAATTTCTTCTTGATTCTAATCAAACCAGAATGAATCAAGATGTAAGAAGCTTTATTTGGACTCATAAATCAGTGTAGAATCATCCCTGAAGTTGAATCAAGATCATAGGAGTTATGATGAAGAAGTTATCCCACTTTTAACCGAAGTGATTTCAGTTTGCCCTATTTGGAGATTTGGCAATTTCTTCTTGATACTAATAAAACAAGAATGAAACCACGATGTAAGAAGCTTGATTTGGACTCATAATCAGTGTAGAATCACCCTGAAGTTGAATCAAGATCATAGGAGTTATGATGAAGAAGTTATCCCACTTTTAACCGAAGTGATTCCAGTTTACCCTGTTTGGAGATTTGGCAATTTCTTCTTGATTCTAATCAAAACCAGAATGAATCACGATGTAAGAAGCTTGATTTGGACTCATAAATCAGTGTAGAATCATCCCTGAAGTTGAATCAATATCATTGGAGTTATGATGAAGAAGTTATCCCACTTTTAACCGAAGTGATTCCAGTTTACCCTGTTTGGAGATTTGGCAATTTCTTCTTGATTCTAATCAAACCAGAATGAATCAAGATGTAAGAAGCTTGATTTGGACTCATAAATCAGTGTAGAATCACCCTGAAGTTGAATCAATATCATAGGAGTTATGATGAAGAAGTTATCCCACTTTTAACCGAAGTGATTCCAGTTTGCCCTGTTTGGAGATTTGGCAATTTCTTCTTGATACTAATAAAACCAGAATGAATCACGATGTAAGAAGCTTGATTTGGACTCATAAATCAGTGTAGAATCACCCTGAAGTTGAATCAATATCATAGGAGTTATGATGAAGAAGTTATCCCACTTTTAACCGAAGTGATTCTCAGTTTACCCTGTTTGGAGATTTGGCAATTTCTTCTTGGTTCTAATCAACCAGAATGAATCAAGAAAGGTAAGAAGCTCTATTTTGGACTCATAAATCAGTGGAAGAATCATCCTGAAGTTGATCAATATATTGGATATGATGAAGAAGTGTAATCCCACGTTTTAACGAAGTGAATTCCAGTTTGCCCTATTTAGAGATTTGGCTAATTTCTTCTGATACTACAAAACAAGAATGAACCATGATTATGAAGCTTTGATTTTGGACTCATAAATCAGTGTAGAATCACCCTGAAGTTGAATCAAGATCATAGGAGTTATGATGAAGAAGTTATCCCACTTTTTAACCGAAGTGGACTCCCAGTTTACCCTGTTGGAGAATTTGGCAATTTTTCTTCTTGATTCTAATTCAAAACCAGAATGAATCAAGATGTAAAAGATTTATTTGGAATCATAAATCAGTGGCATAATCATCCTGAAGTTGAATCAATATCATAGGAGTTATGATGAAGATGTTATTCCCCTTTTAACCGAAGTGATTCCAATTTACCCATGTTTGGAGATTTGGCAATTTCTTCTTGATTCTAATCAAACCAGAATGAATCAAGATGTAAGAAGCTTGATTTGGACTCATAAATCAGTGCAGAAATCATCCTGAAGTTGAATCAATATCATTGGACTTATGATGAAGAAGTTATCCCACTTTTAACCGAAGTGATTCTAGTTTACCCTGTTTGGAGATTTGGCAATTTCTTCTTGATTCTAATCAAACCAGAATGAATCACGATGTAAGAAGCTTGATTTGGACTCATAAATCAGTGTAGAATCACCCTGAAGTTGAATCAATATCATAGGAGTTATGATGAAGAAGTTATCCCACTTTTAACCGAAGTGATTCCAGTTTACCCTGTTTGGAGATTTGGCAATTTCTTCTTGATACTAATAAAACCAGAATGAATCACGATGTAAGAAGCTTGATTTGGACTCATAAATCAGTGTAGAATCACCCTGAAGTTGAATCAATATCATAGGAGTTATGATGAAGAAGTTATCCCACTTTTAACCGAAGTGATTCCAGTTTACCCTGTTTGGAGATTTGCAATTTCTTCTTGGTTCTAATCAAACCAGAATGAATCAAGATGTAAGAAGCTTGATTTGGACTCATAAATCAGTGTAGAATCATCCTGAAGTTGAATCAATATCGTTGGAGTTATGATGAAGAAGTTATCCCACTTTTAACCGAAGTGATTCAGTTTGCCCTGTTTGGAGATTTGGCAATTTCTTCTTGATACTAATAAAACAGAATGAATCACGATGTAAGAAGCTTGATTTGGACTCATAAATCAGTGTAGAATCACCCTGAAGTTGAATCAATATCATGGAGTTATGATGAAGAAGTTATCCCACTTTTAACCGAAGTGATTCCAGTTTGCCCTGTTTGGAGATTTGGCAATTTCTTCTTGATACTAATAAAACCAGAATGAATCACGATGTAAGAAGCTTGATTTGGACTCATAAATCAGTGTAGAATCATCCCTGAAGTTGAATCATATCAATAGGAGTTATGATGAAGAAGTTATCCCACTTTTAACCGAAGTGATTCCAGTTTGCCCTGTTTGGAGATTTGGAATTTATTCTTGATACTAAATAAAACCAGAATGAATCACGAATGTAAGAAGCTTGATTTGGACTCATTAATCCAGTGTAGAATCCACCCTGAAGTTGAATCAATATCATTGGAGTTATGATGAAGAAGTTATCCCACTTTTAACCGAAGTGATTCCAGTTTACCCTGTTGGAGATTTGGCAATTTCTTCTTGATACTAATAAAACCAGAATGAATCACGATGTAAGAAGCTTGATTTGGACCTCATAAATCAGTGTAGAATCACCTGAAGTTGAATCAATATCACTGGACTTATGATGAAGAAGTTATCCCACTTTTAACCGAAGTGATTCCAGTTTGCCCTGTTTGGAGATTTGGAATTCTTCTTGATACAAATAAAACCAGAATGAATCACGATGTAAGAAGCCTGATTTGGACTCATAAATCAGTGTAGAATCACCCTGAAGTTGAATCAAGATCATAGGAGTTATGATGAAGAAGTTATCCCACTTTTAACCGAAGTGACTCCAGTTTACCCTGTTTGGAGATGCTGGCAATTTCTTCTTGATTCTAATCAAACCAGAATGAATCAAGATGTAAAAATCTTTATTTTGGAATCATAAATCAGTGGATAATCATCCTGAAGTTGAATCAATATCATAGGAGTTATGATGAAGAAGTTATCCAACTTTTAACCGAAGTGATTTCAGTTTGCCCTATTTGGAGATTTGGCAATTTCTTCTTGATACTAATAAAAAAAGAATGAACCACGATGTAAGAAGCTTGATTTGGACTCATAAGTCAGTGTAGAACCACCCTGAAGTTGAAGCAAGATCATAGGAGTTATGATGAAGAAGTTATTCCACTTTTAACCGAAGTGATTCTAGTTTACCCTGTTTGGAGATTTGGCAATTTCTTATTGATTCTAATCAAACCAGAATGAATCATGATGTAAGAAGCTTGATTTGTACTCATAAATCAGTGTAGAATCACCCTGAATTTGAATCAATATCATAGGAGTTATGATGAAGAAGTTATCACACTTTTATCCGAAGTGATTCCAGTTTGCCCTGTTTGGAGATTTGGCAATTTATTCTTGATACTAGTAAAACCAGAATGAATCACGATGTAAGTATCTTGATTTAGACACATAAATCAGTCTAGAATCACCCTGAAGTTGAATCAATATCATAGGAGTTATGATGAAGAAGTTATCCCAATTTTAACCGAAGTGATTCTAGTTTACCCTGTTTGGAGATTTGGCAATTTCTTCTTGGTTCTAATCAAACCAGAATGAATCAAGAAGTAAGAAGCTCTATTTGGACTCATAAATCAGTGGAGAATCATCCTGAAGTTGAATCAATATCATTGGAGTTATAATGAAGAAGTTATTCCCACTTTTAACCGAAGTGATTCCAGTTTGCCCTATTCAGAGATTTGGCAATTTCTTCTTGATACTAACAAAAAAAGAATGAACCATGATGTTAGAAGCTTGATTTGGACTCATAAATCAGTGTAGAATCACCCTGAAGTTGAATCAAGATCATAGGAGTTATGATGAAGAAGTTATCCCACTTTTAACCGAAGTGACTCCAGTTTACCCTGTTTGGAGATTTGGCAATTTATTCTTGATTCTAATCAAACCAGAATGAATCAAGATGTAAAAAGATTTATTTGGAATCATAAATCAGTGGATAATCATCCTGAAGTTGAATCAATATCATAGGAGTTATGATGAAGATGTTATTCCCCTTTTAACCGAAGTGATTCCAATTTACCATGTTTGGAGATTTAACAATTTCTTCTCGATTCTAACCAAACCAGAATGAATCAAGATGTTAAGAATCTTGATTTGGACTCATCAATCAGTGCAACATCATCCTAAAGTTGAATCAATATCATTGGACTTATGATGAAGAAGTTATTCCACTTTTAACCGAAGTGATTCTAGTTTACCCTGTTTGGAGATTTGGCAATTTCTTCTTGATTCTAATCAAACCAGAATGAATCAAGATGTAAGAATCTTGATTTAGACTCATAAATCAGTGTAGAATCATCCTGAAGTTGAATCAATATCATTGGACTTATGATGAAGAAGTTATCCCACTTTAACCGAAGTGATTCTAGTTTACCCTGTTTGGAGATTTGGCAAATTCTTCTTGGTTCTAATCAAAACAGAATGAATCAAGAAGTAAGATGCTCTATTTGGACTCATAAATCAGTGTAGAATCACCCTGAAGTTGAATCAAGATCATAGGAGTTATGATGAAGAAGTTATCCCACTTTTAACCGAAGTGACTCCAGTTTACCCTGTTTGGAGATTTGGCAATTTATTCTTGACACTAATAAAACCATAATGAATCACGATTTAAGAAGCTTGATTTGTACTAATAAATAAGTGTAGAATCACCCTGAATTTGAAGCAATATCATCGGAGTTATGATGAAGAAGTTATCCCACTTTTAACCGAAGTGATTTCAGTTTGCCCTGTTTGGAGATTTGGCAATTTATTCTTGATACTAATAAAACCAGAATGAATCACGATGTAAGAATCTTGATTTGGACTCATAAATCAGTCTAGAATCACCCTGAAGTTGAATCAATATCATAGGAGTTATGATGAAGAAGTTATCCCACTTTTAACCGAAGTGATTCCAGTTTGCACTATTTGGAGATTTGGCAATTTCTTCTTGGATACTAATAAAACCAGAATGAATCAAGATGTAAGAAGCTTGATTTGGACTCATAAATCAGTGGAGAATCATCCCTGAAGTTGAATCAATATCATTGGAGTTATGATGAAGAAGTTATCCACTTTTAACCGAAGTGATTCCAGTTTGCCTATTTAGAGATTTGGCAATTTCTTCTTGATACTAATAAAACCAGAATGAATCACGATGTAAGAAGCTTGATTTGGACTCATAAATCAGTGTAGAAACACCCTGAACTTGAATCAAGATCATAGGAGTTATGATGAAGAAGTTATCCCACTTTTAACCGACGTGACTCCAGTTTACCCTGTTTGGAGATTTGGCAATTTATTCTTGACACTAATAAAACCATAATGAATCACGATGTAAGAAGCTTGATTTGGACTCATTAATAACAGTAGAATCACCCTGAAGTTTTGATGTGATCATGGAAAGCACCAAAGAATGGAAGCATGAACATGATGTGATCATGGACCGGATCACTAAGGAGAACAAGGAGAGTCTAGATGAGCCGCATGAAGCCACATTGCACCAACAACTTGGTGATGATGCTCTAGCCATTCCTGAAGGTCCCATGACTCGTTCCAGAGTCAAAGAAGCTCATGGAGAATGTTGTTGGATTACTCACTTCACATCCACAACAAGAAAGTCTTGGACAAGGTCTGATCCGAGATGTCTTGATCACCATTCAAGCCATCTCTACATCAAACTGAGTTAGTGTCTAGGCAAGACATGGGGTGCGTGCTCTTTTCCTTGCTTTTGGTTTTGTCCCACGAGGTTTTCCAGGAGGAAGGTTTTTAACGAGGCCACAACTTGTCTTCACATCACCTAAGTGCTATTCTCGGTCCAAGGCTAAATGAAGTTACATTTTTATTTCATTTTAAACTTATGTTAAACTTAGACTATAGTTTTCTTTCTTTCCTTTTTTGGTTCATTGTCGAAACCCTAGAGAGTTTGTTCTCTGGTTTCTTATTTAAAGGGTTCTCTACACCCTCTTGTAATTCATCCAACTTTTCAATAACAAGTATCATTCATCTTTGACGGCTCTCTCTCTCTAAAGAAGTGTGCCGAGTTCTGGTGTGTCATATCCAGAGACTTAAGGGTGTTTAGTTTGGTGTGTCATATCCAAATCATTCATCTAGGAGTATCAAGAGATCATTCATCCCTCTTGTGTCACCATTCAATCCACACGCCTTGAAGAACTTGAGTCTCTGATTCGTTCTTGCAAGGATCTATCCATTCCCATCAACCAAAGAGCATCCTAGGGACGCATCAAGTGGTATCAGAGCAACTTTGGTTGGGAAGTACTCGCTATCCTCTTTGTTTTCTTGTTTCTTTTGTTGTTTCAATCCGTGTTTCATCTTTATCTTTTGAATAAGCAGTAGAACTCATCTAAACTAGGGCTGCTCGTGATTGCATAAGAGTTTAGACAAGAATTATAGGACTTTCCTTATTTGGTTTCATGCGGAAACCCTAGAGAGATAAAAACCCTAGCCGCATGCATCATCTTGTCGATCACTTTGTGCATTAGTTTAGCTTGTCTATCACCTTGAACACGAGCATATTGAGGCTATTAGGGTGCTAGAAAACCTTAGGAGTGATTAGGAAAAAGCTTAGAAGTGTTTCCTTTTTGCTTGAATCTTTTTCCTTTTTCTAGCCGATTTCCTTTTTACTTGTTGTCTTGCATTACAAGCTTGTTTCTTTTCCTTTTTGCTTGTTTTCTTTTTCCTTTTTGCTTGTCTTGTTCCCTAGAAACCTTTTACTGGTTATTTTGGTTACCTTTGCGCAGGAAGCATGGTCTCCAAGTCTGAAGAAGAAGCTTAACTCGTCAGCTTCTCATGGAGGCTATGTCGGCTCAACTCAACCAAAACATGGTGGCAACCATGACCGAGATGATGAGGACCAACCTCAATGACTTCAGGAGAGAGCTTAGAGAAGACATCAGGAGAGCTACTAGTCAAGCACCAAACCGAGAGACTAGGAGAGAAAGAGAGAGGAGAGAGGAGAGACCTCATGCAACTCGCCAAGAACATTATGGTTATAAGGAGACTGACAATGAGTATAAGCACCTCAGTTCATCCTCAAGAAGACATAGGCGTGTCCAAAGGAGAAGGATGAACCAGGGAGATGAGCTTGCTGGTTTGAAGATCAAGATACCCCCATTCCATGGCAAAGCTGAGTGGGAGAAGAAGATTGAAAGTCTTGATGGAAAGGAACCAATCTGTTACAGCAAGGAGAAGACAGTCTCTAAGCCATCTAAAGAAGATAAACAATTCTGTTTATTCAGTGAAGAGGTTAAGGAGGCATTGTTACAAGTAATGATGGGTGTGGAGAAGCAAATCAAACGGACCAACACAACACGTCCATCCATTGAAACACAACATCAAGAACCAGCACCAGTTGCGCCTATCCAAGAAGATCAAGACAAGGTGACCTCCCATATCTTTCATAAAGAAGAACAGCCTGTTCAGAACGTCATGGTCCCTTTAACACAACACATGGTAGCAGAGAAGACACCCAGGGAACCTCAGAGAGCTCGTAGAATGGATCAACTAATTGTCTTTGATCCATGTGATTTCCAAAGGACCTTCTTAGGTACTTTTCTGTTCACTCCTTTTGTTTGGTACAAGAAAGGAGAAGTGGAACTATCAAGACACGACTTGGACATGAGACATGTTGTATTTGAGCCTGGAGGAGAGGTCTTGAATCAGAAGAACAAGATCAAACAGGTTAAGAAGAGTTCAGCTGCACCAACATTGGATTTTGTAGATTTCTCATCCTTTGAAGATAAGGGGTTGCACGTCTCAGCTCAGCAAGAGTTTCACTATGAAACCAACAGGAGAATGAAGCCAATTCAGTCACGGATCCAACAAACCAGACAACGCAGAAAATGGCCTTCTGATCATCAAGATATTGCTAGTTTTGCAAAACATGCCGGTTTGGATCTTTCCCAAGAGGAACTTATGTCTGATTGTGCTGGAAGGTTACAGACCTACTCGTGGAGACCTGGAGAATATTTCCACAAGATTATCACCCTTGGAGAGTGCTCTGTTCGTGCTAGAACAAGTTGGGGTCATAAGGAGTTTGAAGTTGATCAAAAGGACTTGCATCTTGACCATATCAAGATATGGAAGCCACCAGATATGCAGCAACTTCAGTACCAATGCAAAGATTATCAAAATGTAATTGGAGATGAAGAATTCACTAGAGTCAATGGTGAAGTGATTACTGGAGCAGGAGAAGAACTCATGTTTTCTTCTCAAATCAAAGAGAAACCACCAGATAAACTTAGTCTACAACCATCTCCAAGGAAACCAACCCGGGGTAACTATCTAAACTCAAAGAAAAACATGAAGCCTGATTTGCTTGCTGTGAGTACAGGTCAAACTGTTTTGAGATCTACCATTTTCGAAAAGAGAAGCTATACTAATCAGAGTATCAAGAATGGGTTGTTGGCTAAGTTGATGAAGCAACAATCAAACCTTGGAAACTGTCTAGCCGCCAGCTTTGACATAGGAACAGTCCAAGGGTCATATCTCAGCAACCACAAGGAATTAACCATCAAACTCGACTGCCATGGAAACTTAACTCATCAGGGTCTCACGTCGATTTGGAATCAAGTCAAAACCTTCTCAGATGAAAGAGTTATGGGTTCTACAAATCGGGTGATCCTGTATTGGCTATCTTTGAACTTTTCTGAGTTTAAAACATCTCAATCCTATATATGGCGACCAGGTGAGCATGCTAAGGTAAGTGATCATGTTTTCAAGAGTTCTTTTATCAATTACACAGATATGATGCACTTGTTTTTGTCAAAAGAGCCATGTGCAGATTATGATGAAGCTTGGAAGCATACAAGAAGAAAGAACAAGCATGTGGAAGACAAGCGGTTCAAGCCACCTGATTTGGATCAGGATAAGCACCAGGACGTCACTAGCTTCATCCTCATCAAAGAAGCACCACCAGAAGCAGCACACAAGCCAAAACCGAGCAAAAACCAATTTGGGATAAGATTATTACTCTTTGATAAACTTTCATGTGCTAACTTGCTTTGTTTCAACATGTCAGGTTTAAGTAATGAATCAGGAACTAAATGGATTAGTGCCTTCTACATATCCAAACCAGTCAGCAACAATGCCTATCAAAGAGGCTTGCAAGGTAAGTGTAATCTGATTTTAAACTTCAATGTTACTGACTTGGTCCCCTCTATTGTAGGTAAAACAGATTTGAGGACAAATCTTTTTGAAGAGGGAGGGGATGATGTGATCATGGAAAGCACCAAAGAATGGAAGCAATGAACCTGAAGAGCTTGAGGATGCAACATTTAAGAGTGCATTTGATGTGATCATGGACCGGATCACTAAGGAGAACAAGGAGAGTCTAGATGAGCCACATGAAGCCACATTGCATCAACAACTTGGTGATGATGCTCTAGCCATTCCTGAAGGTCCCATGACTCGTTCCAGAGTCAAGAAGCTTAAGGAGAATGTTGTTGGATTACTCACTTCACATCCACAACAAGAAGGTCTTGGACAAGGTCTGATCCGAGATGTCTTGATCACCATTCAAGCCATCTCTACATCAAACTGAGTTAGTGTCTAGGCAAGACATGGGGTGCGTGCTCTTTTCCTTGCTTTTGGTTTTGTCCCACGAGGTTTTCCAGGAGGAAGGTTTTTAACGAGGCCACAACTTGTCTACACATCACCTAAGTGCTATTCTCGGTCCAAGGCTCAATGAAGTTACATTTTATTTCATTTTAAACTTATGTTAAACTTAGACTATAGTTTTCTTTCTTTCCTTTTTTGGTTCATTGTCGAAACCCTAGAGGATTTGTCTCTGGTTTCTTATTTAAAGGGTTCTCTACACCCTCTTGTATTCATTCAGTCTTTTAATAACAAGTATCATTCATCTTTGACGGCTCTCTCTCTCTAAAGAAGTGTCCCGAGTTCTGGTGTGTCATATCCAGAGACTTAAGGGTGTTTAGTTTGGTGTGTCATATCCAAATCATTCATCTAGGAGTATCAAGAGATCATTCATCCCTCTTGTGTCACCATTCAATCCACACGCCTTGAAGAACTTGAGTCTCTGATTCGTTCTTGCAAGGATCTATCCATTCCCATCAACCAAAGAGCATCCTAGGGACGCATGAAGTTTAATCAAGAATCATAGGAGTTATGATGAAGAAGTTATCCCACTTTTAAACCGTAGTGATTCCAATTTACCATGTTTGGAGATTTGGCAATTTCTTTTGATTCTAAACAAACAAGAATGAACCATGATGTAAGAATCTTGATTTTGTACTCATAAATCAGTGTAGAATCACCCTGAATTGAATCAAATCATAGGAGTTATGATGAAGAAGTTATCAACACTTTTATCCGAAGTGATTCCAGTTTGCCCTGTTTTGAGATTTGGCAATTTATTCTAGATACTAATAAAACCAGAATGAATCACGATGTAAGTATCTTGATTTAGACGCATAAATCAGTTAGAATCACCCTGAAGTTGAATCAATATCATAGGAGTTATGATGAAGAAGTTATCTCAATTTTAACCGAAGTGATTCTAGTTTACCCCTGTTTGGAGATTGGCAATTTCTTCTTGGTTTCTAATCAACACCAGATATGAATCAAGAAGGTAAGAAGCTCGTATTGGACTCTATACATATCAGTTGGAGAATTCATCCTGAGTTTACCCCCTGTTTGGAGATTTGGCAATTTATTCTTGACAACTAATAAAAGCATAATGAATCACGATGTAAGAAGCTTGATTTGGACTCATTAATAACTGTAGAATCACCCTGAAGTTTAATCAAGATCATAGGAGTTATGATGAAGAAGTTATCCCACTTTTAAACGTAGTGATTCCCAATTTACCTGTTTGGAGATTTGGCAATTTCTTCTTGATTCTCACAAAACCAAGAATGAAACACGATGTAAGAAGCTTGATTTGGACTCATAATCAGTGTAGAATCACCCTGAATTTGAATCAATATCATAGGAGTTATTGATGAAGAAGTTATCCTACTTTTATCGGAAGTGATTCCAGTTTGCCCTGTTTGGAGATTTGGCAATTTATTCTAGATACTAATAAACCAGAATGAATCACGATGTAAGAAGCTTGATTTGGACTCATAAATCAGTGTAGAATAACCCTGAAGTTGACTCAAGATCATAGGAGTTATGATGAAGAAGTTATCCCAATTTTAACCGAAGTGATTTAGTTACCCTGTTTGGAGATTTGGCAATTTCTTCTTGGTTCTAATCAAACCAGAATGAATCAAGAAGTAAGAAGCTCTATTTGGACTCATAAATCAGTGGAGAATCATCCTGAAGTTGAATCAATATCATTGGAGTTATGATGAAGAAGTTATCCCACTTTTAACCGAAGTGATTCCAGTTTGCCCTATTTAGAGATTTGGCAATTTCTTCTTGATACTAACAAAACAGAATGAACCATGATGTTAGAAGCTTGATTTGGACTCAATAAATCAGTGTAGAATCACCCTGAAGTTGAATCAGATCATAGGAGTTCATGATGAAGAAGTTTATCCCCCACTTTTTACCCGAATGACATCCAGTTTACCCCTGTTTGGAGATTTGGAATTTCTTCTTGATTCTAATCAAACCAGATGTATCAAGAAGTAAAAAGATTTTCATTTGGAGTCATAATCAGTGGATAATCATCCTGAGTTGAATCAATATCATAGGAGTTATGATGAAGAAGTTATTCCCACTTTTAACCGAAGTGACTTCCAATTTACCTATGTTTGGAGATTTGGGAATTTCTTCTTGATCTAATCAAACCAGAATGAATCACGATGTAAGAAGCTTGATTTGGACTCATCAATCAGTGCAAAATCATCCTAAAGTTGAATCAATATCATTGGACTTATGATGAAGAAGTTATTCCACTTTTAACCGAAGTGATTCTAGTTTACCCTGTTTGGGGATTTGGCAATTTCTTCTTGATTCTAATCAAAACCAGCATGAATCACGATTTAAGAAGATTTATTTGGACTCATAAATCAGTGGATAATCATCCTGAAGTTGAATCAATATCATAGGAGTTATGATGAAGAAAGTTATTCCCCTTTTAACCGAAGTGATTCCAATTTACCATGTTTGGAGATTTGACAATTTCTTCTCGATTCTAATCAAAACCAGAATGAATCAAGATGTAAGAAGCTTGATTTGGACTCATAAATCAGTGCAGAATCATCCTGAAGTTGAATCAATATCATTGGA